>VXAU01000621.1:116212-182553 GCA_013399695.1 Formicarius rufipectus
TTTTTTTACTGCCAGTCTGGTAAGGAAGTTGGGGGTGCATAGAAGGCTGGGAGGAGACACAGCAGGGACAGGTGACCCAAACTGACGAAAGGGATATTTCAAACCCCATGGCATCATGCTCAATATATAAAGAGGGGGGAAGAAGAAGGAAGGGGTGACGTTTGAATAGATAGTGTTTGTCTTCTCAGGTCACTGTTATGTGGGATGGGACCCTGCTCTGCCTGCCCGTGGAAAGCAATGCATTGATTTCTTATTTGCCTTTGCTTGTGTGTGTGTGACTTTTGCTTTCTGTTTCAAACTGTCTTTACCCCAACCCACAAGTTTTCTGGCTTTTACTTTTCTGGTTCTCTCCCTGATCCTGCTGGTCAGGGAGTGAGTGAATGGCTGTGTTGTTGGCAGAGATTAGACCGCAACAGTGATTTATTGCTAAATCATCAGTCTCAAATTCTGGACAAAATTTTATGATACCTGCAGATGGAAATTAGACAAAGATAAAGGCCCTCAAACACCAGACTAGTTAATAAAAGCAGATGTTGTGCAATGCAGCAAACATTATGCCAGCTGAACCTAAACTTGAAAGCTAACCCTCCTAACATGGAAGCACTCCCAGTTACAGACTACTTTCAAAATTGCAGATCTTCCTCTCCATGTGCCTTGTTTTCTGCCCCAGTAAAATGGTGAATCATTGAGATGTGCCGTGAGACACTCATGTAAATGATGCTGTGCAACTGCAAAGTGTTCTATGTTTCTTTTTGTGGCTGAGCATTCACTTTTTCAGGCAGAGGATCTGAACCATTATTTCTTTTGTGTACATTGAAGCAACTTCAATTTAAAATAAACTGGGAAAAGAGAAGTTTTTATTTTAGATTAAAAGGTACTTAGACTCTTGACAGCTGTCCTAATTTTATCCTCACTTACTGTAGTTGTAAAGCAAGATTTGTTTCACTGGAGTAAATTAAAATAAACTTTTAATGTTGTTTTTGTTGTTTTGTTGAAGGATTTGATTTTTGTTTTTCTTTTCAAGATAAAGACAAACTTTCAAGTTAGAATGAAACTAGACGTTAAACCTTCAATGCAATGTGTTCACAGTTTCAGTGTGAGTCTTGTAGGCCAGACTGTAATATAAATAATTTAGCACACAGATGAGGCTGATTAAAAAAAGAAAAAGAGCCCCAAAAGAACATTAACCTTGATCATAATTTATTTAGCTGAATTACTTCAGTGGATTTAATAACATGCCCCATTCTGTAGTGTTATCTAAACTGAACAGTTCTCTGGAGGGAAAAGGTTTTCCAGCTTGTTTTCCTGGTGAACATTTAGTAGCTGGAAAAAAGGATTCCCAGAACTCAAAGGAATCTGTAAGTTACATCCTTGTTTGTGATTCAATATGAAAGTATTTGGAAGTGATGAATCTTTTGTTGTCCTCTCTACCAGTTGTTTTTTAACTTGCTCTTGAGAAGCAGAGCAAGTCTTGATAGTTCTTCACAAAATTGCAGTTCTTTCTGCTTTTGTTTGGGGAGAAAGCATCAAATGCCCTGATATTCAAATCATTGGCAAATACTGAAATTTTCTATACCTTGTCTTATAATTGCATCATATTTTGCCTAATGCCTGCAACAAGATAATAAGAACATAAAGTACCAAATTCATATTCTCCTGTTGTTCATGCTTTCAGTTCATGTGGCAGTTTTCTTAACAAAATTAATTTTGAGAATGGAAAAAAGGACTCCAATTTTAGAGCAGAAACCCCACAATACTGTTGTAGTCCTGTTCGGGATCCTGGCTCCTTTCAGCCATAAGCTAGCTGCATAAAATCAGGAGTTTGGACTGAAAACAAAGTATTCTTGAAAACTAGATCCTTGATCATATTTATTCGGTTAAATACATAGGCTACTTTACAGGAAATACGTACATCTACCAGAATCACTGAATGGGTAAGGTTTGAAGAGGACCACAGTGGGTCATCTGGTTCAACCTCCATGCTCAAGCAGAGTCATCCCAGATCACAGAGAACAGGATTGCATCCCGATGGGTGATCTGTTCCAGTGCACAGTCACCCATACAGTAAAGAAGTTCTTCCTCATATTCAGGTGGAACTTTGACCGACTCACTTTGTTGTCACTTAGACACAGGGACACCACCTCTGCTTTGCCATTTCTACACCCAGACACACACAGAGCCACAGCAAAAACTTGTGTCATTGTCAGTTATTAGGAGTCTTATCACCATTTAGTCTGTCCTCAGATCTTGCTTTCACCTAGCACTCCCATGAACTTCCCTGAATATCTGCTTTACTACCCAATTGGTTTTGGTGTTAGGAACAATTTTCATAGTTTCACATATTCCAAACATTTTATTTTCTTTAATTCTTTTGCTGTGGTTTTCCTTGGCAGTAACAGAATCAGACCCTTAGACATCTAACACATACTGTTTCTTTATACAATTTGCTAAAATGAGAGAAACATTCTGATTTCTGAATTGCATATGAACTGAGAAAGAAATTAGGAGAAGCTCTGTAAACAGTCCCATATTCAGAAGATTTTTTAAAATTTCAAGTGGAAAAAGTGAGATACATTTAATCCCTTACTCTTCATGTAGGAGAAGTTTTTCCTTCTCCTTCTATCACCCTTTAAGCAAGTAATCCTTCAGGCTTTGAAAACATTAGAACCTCGAGACCACAATACCAATAGTTATATTTCATTATCTGAAGAATGACTGAAAGTTACTAAGACTTTTTTTGTACCAAAATTAGAGACAAATGACACAGAGGATTCAATTTTTGTGAAGCCTGATGATTTTCAACAAGCTAATGAAGCGGAGTCCTTTGAAAAGCCAGGTTTAAAAGCTCCCTTTCTCCTGAGATACTGGCTGTGAAAAAGATTTCACTGTAGGGCAATGAAATGAGCTCTAAGGACTATGTTCGGTTAATCAGGGAAGGGAACCATTTTTAATTATGATTTTTCTGTAATTGAGCCTACCAGCAAGTCCACTAAAAGGAAGGATAGAGCAGAGAGACAAAAATGATAGAACATACCAATAGTGAGGTGAAAGAGGGAAACACTGGAGAATTTCATTCTTCCTCTGAAAAAGTTACTTTAGATACTGCAAACAAGGCTCAGCTCACTGTCCAGGGGCAGGAAACTGGAATATATGTAATAACTAGAGCTAAATGAATACTATTCACCTTCTAAATGGATTTGCTTTGATTGTATTTTTGTCATCTTTTTTTGTTTGGTTTTGGTAGATATTCTGGTGAGCTTGCTGTAAACAGTGACTGACAGTTGATTAATGTAAACTCCTTGGATATACATATGAGTTTTCAGAAATATACATTAGTGAAGATTACTCAGAAGTTTTAACAAAGAATTCTTTCCTGTTATGTGCTAACAGGCCACTGCGTAGCCTCCAAATAATCTTACCAAACCCTGACTTAAGCAGTAAATGTTTTATACACATAAAGTTTACAAGTATAATTGTTACTTATAAATGTTTTATACAGTTTACTACCTTTCGAATTCTGCTGACCTTTGCAATAGCAGAGCTAATGAGAAACTTTGAGTGTTAAAAATAGTTGCTCATGTTGCTGTGTTGTAACTTGGAATTTTATACAGGTTTATGTTTCAAATACAGCATGTGCTTTCTATGAACTATGATTCTGCTGCAATGTATCAGCAGTCATATTTTCTGTAAGAAACTGTAGTCAAATCATATTACAGCAAGGAATGAAGAACCACTGCAAAGAGCAATCTGGGCAAAAATTATTGTAAATTCAAAATCAGTTAAAATTAAGTGAATTAGTAGGAAATTAGGGAATTCTGTATACAGACTTTTGAAGCTCAACTAAGAAGAGCACAATGTGTGTATCTGGTTATACTCAGCTGTAACTTACCCCACTGCCTGAATCTGACATAGCCAGTTCTTGTGACACATCAGTTATTACCTGTAAACCAAATATGTTCAGCTATAGAGATTAGTCAATGTTAAACTGCATTAGGTAAGGAGTTTCCTCACTAATTATTGTAATTATAGCTCCATTGCTTGCAGTATCAATAACAGAGGGCATGGACTTAAGAAGAATGTTGTTTTGCAGCTTAACTTGTTCTGATGAGTTTGGTGTGTTTTTTTTTTTGTTTGGTTTTTTTTTGTTTGTTTGGGTTTGGGTTGTTTTTTTGAGGGGAGTTGTTTTTGTTTNTTTTTTTTTTTTTGTTTGGGTTTGGGTTGTTTTTTTGAGGGGAGTTGTTTTTGTTTGTTTGTTTTTTGGTTTTGTTTTTGTTTTGGGTTTTTTTGTTTGTTTGTTCTGTTGGTTGGTTGTTTGGTTTGTTTGTTTGTTTGTTTGTTTGTTTGTTTTGTTTTTTGTTTTTTAATTATGAGATAGGCTTTGGTTGCAATGGCCATATCAGCAATATACCTGACCTTGTCTGCAGGTCTGCATGTGCCTCTTTCAAAGTTTGGTGATTCTGTTTAAATTCAGGGTACAATATAAGCCCTTTTGCAGTCTGTTTGTAGGGACAAGGGCTGATGTGTGTCATCTCAGCCTTGGAGAAGGCAGCCAGGACACAGAGCAGACTGCTGAGGTGATCAAAATATGGCAGTAACTGCACAACCCAGGCAGCCCTGCTGGCTCTCTCTGTGAAAGTACCTTCCAGACCTGAGTTTGCCACATGACCTGTCAAGAAATAAGACAGGTGAGGAAGATATTAACAGAAGTATGTGGTTTTTAATGAAGCTGTGGACAGCACAGTTCCCTTTGCCTCCAAGGCTGAGCAGCAGAGTCTAACTAATCCCTAAGTGCTGAACACCAAAAAGCCACTTGGCCCACACAGTTGAGAAATTTTGAACCAGGCAGATTTAACATTTGTTTTATTGCTACAGATGTATTCATGCAGATCATTTAAATAGAAACTTAATTTGCTGCAGCCAGCTGGAAAGAAGGCAAGATGGGGGAAATTGCTCTCGAGCAAGTAGGTTGAGGGACTGGACAGGTTCAAGAGCTGTCAGGGATGGTTAGTGAGGGATCAGGGTACAGAGCTGGAACATGTGGCTCAGAAATGGGAACTGCTGCAAGAAGCAGGGAGCAGCCTTCCAGCCCCTGACAGGGACGGAGGAAAAACTGTCTGCATCAAGGGAGGCTGTGCAGAATTTGCTATTGTTAAGAAGACAAAAAAATAGCTAAAACAAGATCAGAATAATGGAGATGGAGAGCTATGTATAGAAAGCTAATATTTATATATTACCATTTTAAGTAACTAATTTTGTTACCATCTTAAGCAGCTGGGGTTTTTTTCTGTTTAAAATGTTAACTGACTCACTTCGTATCATAATAAAGCCTGTTTGGTTCAGAGTTTTGTTTGTTTGTTCAGGTTGCTTGTTTGTTTGTTTTGAAAGCTTTAAAGCCACTCAGTTGCCTTTGAGGAGATCTATAAGGAAGCAGTTTACAGAGGAGACTTGAATGCTGTGTACAGCTTTCAGTCTCAGCACCTAGATGTGGCCAGCTATTCCCCATCCCCAGCAACACTAACTTGAGCCTGGTAGAAGACCAAATTGTTATAATACAGATTATTTCTCTCCTTGGTTGCTCTGCAACCAGCAGTAGCAGGTTTCCTGTTGTTAAATCACCCTGACACTCTGCAAAGGAATGTAGAGGCACTGAACCTTGTGACAGAGGAATTTGCAGACTGCTTGATCAGCCATGAGAGTTTCCAGAATCTGACAGAAAGTCTTATTAACCCCCCATTGTCATTGCCCAGAATACGTGGGGGAAGGGGCATGTGTCTGCATAAACACACAACAGATGTATCCTTTAAGAGAGACATCACAGTGCTCAGTGTACTGGGCTGCAGGGGGTTAGCAGTACTTACTATCTGTACATAGCTAGAGCACAAGGACCCCAAAGTGGGAACCCATTTGGTGCATGCTGTTAACACACACACAGCAGAAATCTCTACTACAAACTGTCTTGACCTCAGCAGTCAGCAGAGACAGGTCTGGTTTGAGAAACCAGAGGCTGGGTTTTGAGTCCTCCTCCGGACCAGGGCTGTGGCTCTGGCCTCTGCCCCATGCTGGCAGCTCTGGGCAGGCAGGAGGGATGTTCTCACCAGGGATTGCTGTTAACCAGCAGTTATGAGAACCCAAACTGCTGGTAGTGTATCAATCTGTCTTGGAGTACCAGTGGTGGGAATGTTAATTGTTGTTTTCAAAAACTATTTTCTTTACATTGAGAAATAAGTGAGATTTTAAACTGTTGAATCAGCTAGGAAACAACAATTTCCATAACATAAGGAAAGTTGACCAGAGATGCCGTAGGTGTTTTTTTCTTTTTTTCTTTTTCCCCATGAAAGTTACTGTGTCACACAGCAGGAAAGTAAAGAAAAGTTAATTTTGTTGTAATGCTGACAATTTGTCTAAAGTGTATGCAACAATTGGCCAAGAAGTTAAGCTAGTGATTCTCAGTTTGTTCTGTAAGAATCTAGCCCTTGAGAGCCCAGCGCTCCTGTGCCTTATTACCCAGCATCACACAAAAATACGTTTTTGCCTGAACGATATTCTTCTGCCTTTTTCATGAGTAAAGTTTTAAACACTCAGAATACA
Source organism: Formicarius rufipectus (assembly GCA_013399695.1). Lineage (NCBI taxonomy): Eukaryota > Metazoa > Chordata > Aves > Passeriformes > Formicariidae > Formicarius > Formicarius rufipectus. The sequence goes on from VXAU01000621.1 coordinate 122,801, forward strand.
TTTTAGAAAAAAAAATTACTTTGTTCTGAAGAACTGAGAACAAAATACCAAGTTTTTGTATTATTTCTGATTGTTTTTCCACTATGGTTGGATGAGTTTCACTTTATTTTTGGTGGGGGTGGGGTAGGGAAGAGAACATAATCCAGGATTTATTTTAGAAGAACCATAAAGACAGGAAGCTTGCAGGTATTTCTGGAGCTCATTCGTACAGTCTGAACCTGTAAATATTTTACAAAGCTATATATAGGTAAATTGGCAGATAGTTAATCTTTGCAAAGATTAAGAATAAAGGTAGTGACCTGAAGCCAGGTTAAAGGGTACAGTGATTAACATCTCTCCATAACTAATTTCAGTAAGGAATTCCAGATTGCCATACTTCATGTATTTGTGGTGTTGTATCTCTCTCCTCCTTCTCCTTCATATTTTCTTGGGAATTGGAAATATGCAGCTAATGAAGCCTTTCATACAAATGAAAAGAATTACTGTTTGTAAGACCAGAGACATTTCTGTTTTCTGACCTGCCAAGTTTGTTTCTGCCACTTTCTTCCTTATTTGCATACACTGGATCTGGTGATTTGACTTCCCTGATGTAAGCAGATCTTTCAGGCAAGTGGGTCAGTAGGGCTGACAAAGACTTTGTGTTTCCAGGTCACAGGAGCTTTTAATAGACAAACTTACCTCTGTTTTGAATAAGGTTGAAACTAGATTAAAAGCAAAACAATTGTGCATGTCAGAAAATTAAGAGAGAGGGAACACTTATTTCTGAGGCATGAATTGTTTCCAAAATTAAGTTGTTCAACTGGTATTGACATTGGCAGGAGCAGCTGGGAATGCAGCCTGGCTACCTGAACAAGCTTCTCTGCATCACTGTTACTGTCTATCACTAGACCCAAGGTCTAGGGTCATTTATTCCTGTTTCATATCTGCCACACAAAGGTAATAGCTGTACATCCATCTCCTAAATTCTGTTGAAGTTACTTGTTGAAGAAGCCTTGCCCACCTTTGATGTAAACTTGACCACAAGACCCTGGAGACTGGGTGCTCAACCTCGTGTGCCTGAGTTGACTGGCACGGAGCTGGGGAGCTCCAGGGCTCTGCGGAAGGCTCAGAATTATATTTAATAAAAAAGTAATAGCATCTTTCTGCATTTTTTTATATATACTCTTAAGTTTAGTTAAGAAGAATTCTGAATCTTTCCACAAAAATGGCATGGCCATACAATATTAATTTACAGCTTGCTTTGAACCTGAAATAAGTAATTATTTCAGAATAAGGGAGAAGGGGATGGGTGCTAGCCTAATCTCATGATCAGTGCTCCCTGATCATTCATGCTGTTACAAGTTTAATGCTGATTCAAATTCAAATGAGGCAAATTAGAAGAACCTTCAAAACTGGTTCAGTGCAATTCTGGACCTGATTTCTCAGCTTGGTCTATTTTAAAAGAAAGTATTAATGTTTAAGCAATTACTGATTAATATTTTTCTCTTCTGTATTACTTTAATAAACACATTACAAGATTCAAAGTGGGATTTATAGTGATTTCACTTCTGAAATTTAGTCTTTAACTACTGTCTTACTTGCGATGTGTTTTCATTGGAATACATGTTTTTCCTTCACTGTTAATTAAATGACATCGATACAAATATGTTCTTTTGTTATGAGACTGCTCTTGTATCCCACAAGAAACCAATTATTTAAAAGAAAAAAATTATTTGCAGTATGGCATAAGTCTCATGTTGCCTATCTCATGACACTTTAAGGGGATTGCTCACAAACTCAATGGAACTTCCTTATCTAAGTTAAAGAAGACACTTGGTAATTTAATTCTTGGATATGACAGGATTTGCACCTGGGCAGTTTTCATCCCAGAAGCATTAACCTTTTTGGAAATAGCTTCTCAGGCAATTTTTTCCTGCCACTCCCTTACTCCCTCACTCCCTCCTTTTATGTGATCATAAGAGTAAACTAGGAAAATACATTCTTGTCATGCAGAACTCACTCTTCATAGTTGAGCTGCCTTTCACTAACGTGACAGCAATATGTCTTTTGGAATGAACAATATAAACAGTGGGGCAATGTTTATATAGATAGAGATATCCCAGCACTACCTCTGCATCTTGGATTGTTCTTAAGACATATTAGTAATGATGTAGCTACCTTAATTTTCTGTGATTAATTTCAGTTGATAGTAAAATAATACAGATGACTATGGATGTGAAGACAAAAGCTGAGACTGTCTCCACCCACTTTTACTCCACTCCAGTGGAGGTTGTGTGGCTGCAGACTTCCCTCATTGCTGCAGTTTCAGTCTGAAATTCAACTTTGTTAACAGGAAATTTTCTCAGCCATGCTGAATGGGGCTGGAGATATGAAATATGTACTAGTACCTTACCCTCTCTTTCAAGCAGCAGTTTACTCTTTGACTTGGGATATGTTACGACCCCACATTTACTACCAGCAAGGTGCTTAGTCCCCTGGCAGTATAGGAGACACTCTGCCAACCCAGGCTTGTACAGTGTTTACTAGGCATTGGACTCACCTGGTTAATGTCATGTTCCCTGCAGGAAACACTCTCAGCAGCCCTTGTTTACTGTAGGCACAATACTGCATTGATGAAGCTAAATTGCTTTCAGTTCTCGAGTTAACTTCCTTACAGCTACTTCAGGGGTGATGCAGATTGATGTAGAGACTCAAACGAGTCTCAAATAACTGGGCCTTTTTAAGTTTTCAAGGTGTGCTTCAGGTATAAGAGACTAGGGCTCTTAGTTGTTTAAAAATCCCATTATTCCTTTGTGTTTTATATTTCTACAGGAACAGTAAGTTTGTATGTGTTGACATCTTGGAAATACTCCTTTGTGTCACTGGGCAATGATTCTAGTGGAAAGTGTCACAGCAACGGAGAATCCAGGATGAACAATTGGAGGAGCTCTGTGCTGTTTAGTGTTATTGGAAGAGAGTATTCTGCTTGGGAAATTTAGAATGTTATATTGTAATTTCTGGAGCCTTGAACTGATTCAAAGAAAATGGCATGAAGTACAGGTCATCTTGAAAAATCATGACACTAGTGTCTTTTAGGCACAGTGGCTTTCTATACAAAATAAAAGGGAAGGTGTCTACAATGAATAGTGAAGTATTTTAGTTTTTAAAATTTTCAGTGTCAAGTAATTGGATTTTGTTTCCTTTCAGTTTGTTTGCCTTTATGCAGTAGGAGTGTGAAAATGTATTCAACATGTCAGATTCTTTCCAAAAATACCTGAAAACCTGAACATAAGTATTTCTTCTTTCATCAAATAATGAGAATAGATCTAATCTGGCTTCTGTGAACTGCTTCTCCAAAAGTTGTCAATAATCTCTTCAAAAGGGCACTTTCTCAGCAGTTCTGTAGTATAGAAACAGAAATGCATGGAAAATTGGAAAGAAAAATTGGAGTTTAGTTTTTTTTTTATTACCACTTTTGACATATCAAGTCAAGAACGCAGGGATACAGCACCCAAATTATTTCTGAAACATCCATTTTCAATTTGGAGATAAATCTCACATATTGTTCAGAATTTCATGCTATTAAAATTCCAGAGAAGTACTTTTGTTCTTATTTTTTACCACTTTTCCCATACAAATCTCATTGTCCTTGATAACATTCTACTAATCTTAGATGAGACTGTTCCTTAGGAGACAGTTTGAAAAAAAAAAAAAAAAAGGCCAATGGAAAAAAAAGAAAAACAAACAAACAAAAACAAAAACAAAATTGCATTTCTACATAAGTTTACTAACTTAGTTTTTAGAGCATTTAGAGTTGTTGGAGCAGTTGTCTGTTATCATCTTGGATATGTACTTTGAAATGGGAACAGTTCGAATGGGATTTCATCTGACAGCTAAGTGCTGAATCTTAGATATGCTATTGCATTTTCCCAGTATCTGTTGCTTTGATTCCCTTGTGGTTTTTAGAAATCTTGATCAAAGTCCAAATACTTTCCTATCATTGCTTCTCTTCACGACTGATTCAATAGGAGACATTGTGACTGGTGGGAGACACGTGACTACACATCCAATTGCACCTCTGTGGAATTGCACTCGGTGCTGTTTTGATTGCTAACAGTTATGTAACAAGAAGAAAAGAAGGCAGAAGGAGAGTTTAATTGTCTTAATATGTGTTTTCTGTGTATTTTAATAGAATTTTCAGTCCCCAAACCTGTTACATTTTGAGGAAAACTAAGGAGCAGTGACAACAGGAAAGAGCCAAGCAAATTTTTCAGAGGTGGTTAAAAGCCTGAGAGAATATGTAAGATCTTGAAGAACTAGCACTTTTGACTTAATTTCCATGCTTTCTGCTTAGCAAAAATTTATTCTCATTGACATCTTTCAAAAGGTGGCAATCAGTGTTAGGTTCTTACTAAAGACATTTAATTTTTCTTTGGCAATAATGAGACTCTGTGAACTCAGACATTGGTAAATTAATACACAAATAAAATCAGAGATGTCTTCCATTTTTTTGCAATGATGAGGACAGAGTGAAAGCTAATTATTCAATAATAATGAAGTTTAAAATTCCAATATATTATTGTTTAATGATGCTATATATCTTTGCTTAAAATCTAAGGTCCAAAGAAAAAAAAGTTGTTTATTTGCTCAGTGCTCCAAGTCTTTTGCAGATATTCTTGACTTTGATAGCTTAAGATTTTTTCCCAAACAAGCAGAGGATAAAATGTCTGTCCTATTACAAATATCTAAAAGTTAGAGATCTTACGTAAGGCTTTTTATAGTCAATGTAGAGAAACAGTCTGTGTAATTCTCTTCAGCCTAGCATAAGAACCTCAGTTAACCAGGATGGGTATATTCACATCTCTGTAGATTGTGAAACAAAGGTTATGGTGACAAAGTTAGATATGAGAGGTGAATATTCACTAGAGAATGAGAGGAGAAATTCACTAGAGGTGAATCCCACCACAGTGCTTACTCAGACCATTTCTGGAGCTTTCCTCTCTGTCCCCTCCATGGTTTAAAATATAGTAACTTCAGAATTCCAGTCCTCAAGTTCTTATATAAAAAACTTAACTTCTTTTGTTGTTTGTTTGTTTTTTTTTTTTTTTAATGTTTCTTGGTTTTGTTATCAATAAGTTTGAGAGTCATTAATAAAAGCATAAATCCTTCAAATACCTTTGAGAAGCTGCTTTCATAACATTTGCCCTGACTGTTCTTTCACTGATTTCTTCTCTTTGGGCAGTAGCTTACTCATCTTACATTTCCTGTAATAATATATAACTTTTCTGTTACAATATTAGTCATTTATTGGTACAAAAAGTACTTTCTTTCTAGATTAGAGTGTTGCTCTAAAATAGTACTTATCTTATTCTATAATATCCCATATGATCAACCTTTGACAAGGAAATATTGATGTTTTTTTCCCTTCCACATTTCTAAAGATCCTGCCCTGATGAACATTGTACTAAAATCTGCATGCCTTGAAATTCCAGGAAGTATTGCCTAACTGAAGTGTTCCTCCTAGTTTTGTGCAGTAATACTGCTACAGTATTGTGACAATCAAAAGATAACTGCATGCTAAGGTAGAATGTGATAATGTAACTTCCAGGGCCATTGACAAGGTGTGGTGAGCTGACCTGGTTCACCAGTTAAGCATCACCCAGTTACTCAGCTGCTCTGACTCCGGTAGGACAGGAAAGAGAACCGGAAGAGCAAAAGTGAGAAAACCTGTGGGTTGAACTGTTTCATAAATGAAGGCAAGAGGAGTAAAAAAAATAAATAAAACAGCATAAAAGCAATCACTGACTACATTCCACAATAGACCAGTGCCCAGCAAGCCTCCAAGTAATATCTTCCACCCTAAAACACCTCTCTCCATCAGTTTTTATTGTTAAGCAGGATTTTATATTGCAGGAAACATCCCGTTTTATCAGTTTGAGTCAGCTGCCTTTGTTGTTTCCTCTCCAAGCTTCTTGCACACCCCAAGACTACTCACTGGAAGGGCAAAGTCGGAATATTTTGATGCTGTGGCAGGACTTCCCAGCAATAACCAAAACACAGGTGTGTTACTTACATTTTTAGTCATATTTTCAAAACATCACATGATCCAAAACAGTTCCATAGAGGCTGCTGTGAACAAAATCCATCCATCCCAGTGCAATCTCTATCCCTCAGTCCGTATAATGTATGTCATGCTCAAGTGTCACTTTATCCAATATAACCCTACTAAGCACTCCTTTCTGTCACATGATGGATAGATGATAGATAGATAGATAGATAGATAGATAGATAGATAGATAGATAGATAGATAGATAGATAGATAGACAGACAGATAGATAGATAGATAGATAGATAGATAGATAGATAGATAGATAGATAGATAGATAGATAGATAGATAGATATAATTCCCTTAGCCTGTGGATCATCCCTGTAAAATGTTCATAAAATGTCCATTGAGTTCTTTAATACATGACTTGGATTTAATGTGTTATGCTGATTGCTCAGGATGGGAGACATGGCATATTGTGTTTAATTATTGGCTCAGGTTGGGTCATTGTTGTACTTTCCTGTCTTCTTGCAAGGTTCATTCTCTTAGTTCATGTGATTCTGGACTTAGTGCTTCCTATTACATGCAAAAGAAATTATATGTTATTTTCCCCCAGGGTTCATCCTCCTTAGGATATAGAATAGAAATCCCCATTCTTCCCTATTACCCACCGTCATGTCTTTCAGAAAATTGCCCTACAACCCCATCTCCAACACCCTTGACGATGACCTTGCCTATCTCAGGGGCTTTCATCCAGAGACTCTGGTTGAGTCATGCTTCCTGGCAGTACCATAGAGAGTATTTTTCTTATCTGGTCCTGTCTGGACTGGCCCATGGGCTACTGCACGAACTATGTGCGGTTTGATCCATGCAACAGCTTGTTGTGCTCAGGGCCTCAGTCAAAAGAGTCCTTAAGGATCACTCAATAGAGAGGACTCACAAGCTGACTGTAATATGGAATATGTATTCTAGAGAATCTCATAACGTCTAGGAAAGTTTGAGATGCTTTTTTTGCTAACCAGTGGGAACATGGCTGCTGTGTTATTGATTGTATCTGTTGGGGTGTGATGATGCCTATCTTGCCATTTCTTTCCCCATAACTGGGTCTCTCATACAAGCCTTTGCTCTCACACTATTTTATGGAGAAATCAGATTTTTGAAGAAACTGATTTTTTTTTCTTGTTTTTTAAACACTTCTGCTTCCACACAAATGATGAGGTTTTGAGCACACAAGCCTTCCTTCAAGTACAAAAGAGAAATAGTAGTCCTGAGTCAAGATGCAAATACAGCTCCTAGACAAAGCTTCAGCATAAAAGTATCATCTCCACAGGCTTTCCTGAGGTCTCAAAAGTTGAACCACAAAACTCAATTCAGCTACTGAGAAAATGCACAGGATTTGTCCACAGTTAACTCAAGACATAACAAAAATAAATTAAGCATTCCATGAAGGCTAGGGATTAAGGAATCAATACTGACCCAGATCAGCTAGCCGTGGGTAGAATAACAAGAAATACTCTTTCTCCCTGCAAATTTCACTTCCCTTTTATTTTTTTTTCCATTGTTGCAAACACATCCTTATTTTTCAAACTGAATTTACATTTTTTTTCATTATCATTCAGTGATACTTCAAATCACATTAGAACCCCTCTCCTGTTGTGATGCAGAGTTGCATGTTTAAGGGTCTTGTAAGAAGTTTGGATACCCTTACTTTTTCCTGCTTCCTTCCTGTAAGAAAAGTTTTCTGCCAAATTCCATGGTCTTTCAGAAAGTCTTCAGTCTTCCTCCACTAAACTTACTCCACTGCAAGTTCATTGTCTACCTGAGCATCTCTCTATTGGTTCATTCTCAGGTTGCTTGTAAAAGCTTGATTGCTCCAGAAACATCTCAGCGTAAGTTTCAAAAGAAACCTCTTTGGTTTAACTCCTAGTTCTGCCTTGGTTTTCTCTGGTGGTCACTGACTGCAGATCTCAGCCCAGGGACCTGCAAACAGGCTTGAGAATTTCAGTGCTAATTCTGCAGGACTGCTTGAACTGTCCCATCAGCAATATTTTACTTGAATTAGTACTGGAAGTCTCTTTCCCTTTCCTCTTTTGTTCTGAAATGTGCACCCCTGTCTCCACACAGCATTTTGCTATAGCTGTGATTGATTGTCTGGGAATGCTGAAAAATCGCCTTTTACTCATCATCAGATAGAAGGTCTTATCTTTGTCCTCCTGATTGCTAGTTTATTATTCAAACCACTAATGAAAATATGGGCTAGAAAATGGAGAACAATAGATCCCTTAATGACCATATTTGAAATGTCTTCTAAGTATTAATGTAAAACATTTGCAACTGCTCTTCAAGAACAACTTTTAAAAAATCATTTGTTGCACACAGACACAAGAAATTCTTGTATTCTTTTGAATTGGTCTTAGTACACCTAAAAATTATTAAAGTAAGGTAAAATGCATGCAATTTACATGTTCAGTCACTAAATGAGTTGCCTCATAAAAAACAAACAAACAAACAAACCACTAGATTGAGTTCTTGTTATTTATTACCCATATTTCATTTCCATTTATGTGACCAGTTTTCTGGGAACTTGTAGTACGCCACAGTTTTTCAAATATATGGCATAACAAAATGTATTCAAATATATTCTAAAATATTTCTCAGATTATTGCATGAAATATCACCCAGGAATTACGGGTGCATTTCATCTGGAACTGTTGACTTGAATACTTATATTAAATCAAAATATTCACTACTCCCACCAGCACTGTGCCCATAATGCATTATCTTTTTCATATTAAAATTAATTTAATTGACTGCCATTTACCTTTGTGAAGATTCAAGCAAAGAAAGTGGTGAATTCTCCAGCAATTTCTACAGTTTGTCTTCCCTTTTGTTTACTAAATCCCTCTACTCTCCTCTGTTTTCGTCTTAGTTCTGACATTTTAACAGAAATTTTCTTTGACATCTCCAACTGAAATGTATTTCACATCACAATCCTTCTGAATTTATTAGTCTAAATGTTTCTTATTCCTTTACAGCAGTCCTCAAGCACATGCAAATGTTTCCAGATATCCTACAATTCCTTTTTTATTTTTAGATATTTGGAGATTTCCTGATACAGGGACATAATGTCCCTCTCTGCTCTCTGTCTCAGGACTCTTTCTCATTATATGTTTAGAACAACCCCTTTCAAAAGTTTCCTGTTCATTTGACATCTTCAATTCCTTGCATTATCTTCTCAAGAGGTCTCAGTCTCAGCTCCCTAGGTTGTGTCAAAGATGTTTTCCCAATTCCCCAGTAGCAAAGGCTGTTACTTCACTATTACTTTCATCTCCAATTTATTTCCCACCTTTGAGTTTTCAGTCAGTTCCTTCCTGGAAGTTAGATATGAAATATTGCTTTCCTATAACCAAAGTCCTATTTCTCTATACCAAAGGTTTGTACTCAAGACTGGCATCACTTGGTTTGTCTGTACTCTGACACATGGGATTCTTATAATCAAAAAGTTATATGGATAGCAAAAATTTACTTTTATTACCTGGCCTTTGGATGATTCTGATGATTGCTCAAAGACTCCATCTGTCTCCTCTTCCAATTTTCTGCTTCATGTAAGATCCTGAGCACAAAACAGTGTGTTCTTCCCTCTTTTGATCTTCACCCACAGATAGTGTAAAATCCTCTTTCCTATCTTTTCCTGTTCTTTATTAGATGCTATTTCATTGTATTACAAAGACTGTTCCAAGTTTTCTTTTATTGAAAAACAGAAAAATTCGGGCAAAAAGGTTTATTTATTTTTTACTTGTGCCTGAAAAACTCCTCTACTCTTAGGTTTTCTCAAAGCTTTATATGATGTACACAAAAACCTTGCCCAGTTTCTCCATGAGAAGAGAAAATGAGCTAACATACACTCTGTGCCTGGCCAGACAGAAACCCCACTCTGTTTTCTCTTATAGTTTCAATTCTAGGCAGATAGAAAAAACAGAAATACTGAGGCTGAAAGGCACTTCTGCAAGTCATCTAATCTAACCTTTTGCTCAAAGCAGAGCAAAGTTCAGGTCAGATTGCTCAGGATCTTGTCCTATCAAGTTTTGAAAAATGATGAATTTTTAATTCTGTTCAATAAAATTATCTTGCATATGATTTCACATAATGCTACAACTGGTTTTGAATGTGTATTCTGTGTATTTTATGTTTTGACTTCCTACTGAAATAAGAACAGTGAGTGGGAGAGCACCGGAAGTTTTCGGTTTTCTAGCTGTCTTATATAGACTTGTTATGAGGAAGGGCAGGGAGAGAAAGTCCTGAGAGGGCTGACATCCAGCCCTGGTTTATGATGAACACTTATCTTATCAACCTACTGTTAATAAACTCACTAAAACAATAAAGATCAAGATTTAATTTTAACTTGCTTTACTTGCCTGCTTTAGCAATGGCTAAAGGTGATAGCTTGGAAAAATATTAATCAGAGTCAGCTATTTAAAGTCAGACAAGTTTTTTTGTCAGTTTCTGCAGGAATATTCATCTACCAGCCTTCAGCCATGAAGATTCTTAGCTACCTGCTGGTTTACCGAAGGTTCCTGCTAATTGTCCTAACTCCACTGCTTTTACTTCCACTTCCACTTATCATCAAAACCAAAGTAAGTGACCTGCTTTGAGAGGCAATTGTTTTGCACCTGTATGTGAAAACTGAGATTCCCAGATCTTTTCAGATTCCTGGACTCACAGATAGTTTGCGTTGGAAGGGACTTGGAATGAATGAACAATGTTCTCATTTTGATTTTTTTTTCTTTATTTTTCTGTCAACTCAGTGTATTTGCACAGAATTTTAGAGAGGACAGCTTCAATGTAAAATTCTGTACTGGCTGAAACTGGATGAAACTCTGAACCACATATTTGTTTTCTTGTTGAGAAATGTTTTTTCCATTTAGCATCATATAGACTGCCTTGAAAATCCTGTCCTCACTATTATATTTTGGACACTTTTAAACTGCTCTGTATGATTTACAATGAAGATGAACTGTCAGGAAGAGAGTTGCATTTAACTTTGTTGTTGGATGAGGGATTTTAAGTTCATCACATATTATGCTGTCTGATAGGAAATAAGTGAAGTCAGTGACCTGATAAATTTCCTCTGGTTCCTAAATAGGGAAAAGTCTATGGCAGGACATCTTTGTTTTATTTTACTTGAAGTAAATTCTTCTGGTGTTCACTAACTCTTGTCACCACTCCAAGCTTATGAAAAATTTATCTAAAAATGTTGTTAGTGATGCTATTTGGTATAGCTTTGATGTCAGAAGAATGAAATGGAATTTGCCTGTGATGTGGTATCACATGTGCATTATATATCATGTACGACAATAAATAAAACTTCAGTTTAGAAGTCCTTGAATCACAGATAAATAGTGGTTATGGAGCAATGTGTTTCACGCTCACATCGCAGTTCAAATATTTCAGTCCTCTCCAAAAGGAAACTCATGGGAAGTTCTTAATGTGGTATGACTTAACTGAGATAAACACTCGCTAGATGAATTAATATTTTAAAATTTTTTCATATATAACAAAATATTCTTTCTAAAAATAAATGATTGCCATAGCTGATCAACTTAGATTTAACATTGTTATTTTCCAGTCAAGAATTCCAAGAGCCACCTTATTAAGCTTTCCCTTTCCCAGTAGAAACCATCTCTGTTGCTGTGGAGTAGTTTTATAACCAACCAGTGGCATTAAAAGTTCCAAGCCATTTTCCTTAAAAGCATAATTATAAATCCAAAACTACACAAAAGAGATTTCTAGGATTCTGGAAGAAACTAGGCTCAGTTCACCTCATTTTATCTGTCTGTGGCTACATTTTACAGGCAGCATTGAAGAAGATTCCCCTGGAGGGGGAGAGGGCAGGAAGTAAGGAAAGAAAAGAAAAAACTCCTGTTTTTCAGGAGTTTAAATAAAAAACACTTTCTAAAGTTACAAGTTCTAAAACAACAGCTGTGATTCTTGTTGGTCTTGCACAAAGTTTTTTATGTGAGATGATATTCTTACCTTATGGATACTGATGACAAAATGTCATTGATTACAGGCGAGACAAAAGTTGACCTTTTATTGATTTTGAGTTCACCTAGAGGCTTAAATGTTTGCTTACATATACAGAATGTTTGTGATTTATGGTAACTCATGGCCTGAAAATGCTTCACAATTCTTCAGAATGACCTACATGATTAATGATCCTTGAACGATGAGGCAGCTGACTTTTTTCCCACCTTTTCTAAGTGATAGAATTTCAATACTTTTACTATCTCTTAGAAAAAAAAATTCTTTAAAACTTTTAAAGCCTATGCTTCCTATCTTCCAAGGATTGTCAATAGCACCCACTAAGTATCCTAAATTCAGGTCCCTTGACTCATACTCATGGGGAATCTCTCTGTTGACATAGCTGTGATTTTTTTTCCCTGAGTTATCAACTTGTATTTTTGTGAATGCCTTTTGTATTCTAGGAAGCAGAATGTGCATACACATTGTTTGTAGTTGCCGTCTTTTGGCTCACAGAAGCTTTGCCACTCGCCGTTTCAGCTTTGCTCCCTGCCTTCATGTTCCCATTGTTTGGTATAATGACATCCAAGCAGGTAAACCTTTCTTTTTTTTTTTTTTTNTATACTGTGAATATCAAGGATCAAACTTCAAAGAAAGAAAGTTGAAATCTGTCAGGCTAATCCATGGAATACCAATCACAGTAATTCTGCCTCAAGACTTGCTTATATGCTTTGTCCTCAGAATTTGTTCTTATTTCTTTAACAGTTTTCTCTGGATTGTGATTCAGAGGTTAGATGCCAGTCAGTGGGAAAATGCTAGTCAGATGTAAAATACCCTTAAGTTACAAAGGTGTGATGTGACACTAATGACTCCATGTAAAAAAATACATCTTCCTGTCAGAGATGATATCACAGATAATCATATTCTCTGTTTAAAGTTGTTATTTTATCTGTTGAATGGATGACAAAAGTAATAAAAACAACATTTCATTGGTGTTTTAGTTCTTATGTGAGATGTGACTGCAGATTTTAGGTTGTTCTATCATAAGCCCTATTTTTGATTTTAACTATACGCACTTTAGTGTGTTTACTCTTGCATCGTTTGGTTAAATGAAATTAACAGTTCCAGTGAAACTACTAGTTTAATTTTAAGCAAAAAATTTCTTAGTATTTCTTTCAGTATATTATCGTACTGTATTTTTAATATACCAACAGAAATTTACCATAAAGTTAAAAAAATGGGATTTTTTTTTGTTTGATAGGAGTTTTGGGGGTTTGTTTGTTTGTTTTATTTCAGGTGGCATCTGCTTATTTTAAAGACTTTCATCTGCTGCTGATTGGAGTTATTTGTTTGGCAACATCAATAGAAAAATGGAATTTGCACAAAAGAGTGGCTTTAAAAATGGTGATGTTGGTGGGTGTCAACCCTGCATGGTATGTGCTAAACAATGTCTTGGAGGATGATAATACTTTCAGAAAGCTAGATATTCCAGAAATAATTGCCTAGTGCTTTTTCTGCAGTAGGAATCCAGCCTATTTTTTCCTATTCAAAGTAGATATTTGACTTGATATGATTGATTTGTAGGTGACACTTTATTACTTTGCTGAAATCCTAAATGAAGTTCCCTGCAGTGATTCTGTTCATAATAAGGATCCTTATGACAAAAACAATGGTTAATTTCTGAATAATATAGGGGTCCTGTTTCTTGATGGTAGTTGGAATACTCATAGCAATGGCTGCAATATAAAATCTGTTCTATGCTGATTATTTATTTCAGTAGTGTTTTCAAAATTCTGGTCATTCCCAAAAATAAAAGAAGAGTTTAAATACACAGTAATGAAAAAGAAGTCATAAAACTAAACTTGTGCTGTGGAAGGAAAGACATGTTAATGATAATGTCTTTACTTGAGCTTTTTTCCTTTGTCTACATATTAAAAATATATCAAAGGAGAGGAACTTCTCCAGCTGGATGAGGTGATGGGGGAAATGAAATCACACTCTCTGCTTACTCACAATCATCACATCTCTTATGAAGTGAAAACTCTTTTTTTTGCTTGCTTTACAAATGTGAAGAAAGTGTTTAGACCCATAGATGTATTTGTTAACACACCAGTAAGTCTGCAGATAAGATCCGTAGTTTCTGGTTTCCCAGAATCCATCATGCTCATGACTCCTTGCCAGGAAGCAGACAATGAGAGGAAACAAATGGTCAGAACACCAGAAACCAGAGGTCTAAAAAATGAGATGCCTTTTAAGTGGTCTAACTAATAGCAACTCATGGAAATGCTGGATTATTTATATTCCTCAGTGATTTGTCTGACCTAATTTTAAATATCACATGTATTTTGATTTTGCTCTGCATCTTTTGATAGTTGGTATCTTTCTGTTTTGACAAAATGCCGCTTCTTATTCTACTGCCTCCCGTTATCTCTGGGTGTATTCTTAAGCTATGCAGGTTTAGTAGTTTCAACTTCTATTTTGTTGATCACTCCTAAATTCTCACCTTTTGGCTGGAATCTTGAAAGGGAGAACACAAGTGGACAGTGTGCCGTGCTGAGCTGAACATTACTGGGGAACTTGCTGTGGACAGTCAAACCTTCAGCCAGGTGGTGAGGAGACCTAGAGCAGCTCCTGAGATTAGCTCAGTTGGTTAGAGGCATTTGAGCTGTGCAGTCTGTTCAGTAGACTAGCAGAGAAAGGTGAACACATCTATGCAGTCTGAAAGGACTAGAAAGGGTAATAAAACATTGTGTATTATGTAGCAAAGAGTGACTTTAGAGTTGAATGTAAATGAAATTATCATCCATGGTTCCATGCAAAATATTTTTTTAACAATACCATGGGTAAAAAAATGCAGAAAAACTGAATGCAGGAGCTGAACAGGATAGGATTTATTTTATTACTTTGTAATCACTTTTAGAGTACCTCATTAGAGCACACCATATTGTACTAAATGGTCACATGAGCATCAATCCGTTAAATGTTGGAAATTTATGGTGAACAGTTTTGAATCATGTTAGTGAATTTCTTAATTTCCTTTGATTTTTAAATCCCCTTGCAAATTCTACTGAAATGGCATTTCTCTATTGTGTGAAAATCCATATTCAGCGTCCTTATCCTGACTGGTAGTTTCTACATAAGAATTTCTCCTAAAAGCACAACTCTGCCACAGCATCTGTCTGAGGACCTAATCAAAAACTACCTACATTAATGGATTTTATAGTACTGATGATGATTTCTGCAGAATAAGGTCCACAATTTGCAGCTCTACAGATCATTTCATCATTAAGCAATTAAACATTCCCGGAGAAAAGACAAGGTGCCTCTACTGAGAAAAAAATCAAGTTTGAAATGGTGTTGCTATTAGCTGAAAGAAAAGACTATGAGAGACATTTTGAATGGTATTTTTACATCACAAAATAATGTTTACATTTTTATATAATTTATATATTGGTTTCATGTGCTGAGTAAACCTTCCTTTTTTTTTTTTTTTGTGAAGCTTTTGACCAAGGCTAGGGAAAGAGCTTTACAAATTGCACAGATAACTTCTCCTAAAGTGCTATGACACTATCATTCCTCTACTCAGTTGTTCTCTCACTGTGGTAATGCATGGCAGGTGTTTAATGACAGTGACAGCACCTTGGAATAGGAAGTCAAGAAGACTGTTAACATTTACAACTCCAAGAAATGCAGTAAAGTGACTTTGTGGCCTGTATTCTAAATTTACAGTCCAACTTGACCAGATACCACATGGAGTGTTTGACTTTTCAGTAATTGATGCAAATCAGTGTATTGTATCAGTGCAATCTGAAATTGCACAGATGCAATTCCTGTTTGTAGTAAGTTTACAAAAAGTTGTACAAAGACCAGTACTAAGGCATTGTAATGACCTTCCCCTTCCCATTTTAATCAACGAGTGTGTTTATTGAAGACCAAATAAGCACTATGCCTGTCTTGGTGTTCTGACTAAGAACTAATTTAAGTACTACTTACTGAATTGTTAATATTTCTTCCCATAACAACCAGGCTGGCATCTAGAGGACTTGCAGCCTAAGAGATAACTCCAGGGTTTGGATTTGGATTGTACAATACAAGATTAATAAAGTCAGCAGTGTAGCAATTTTTATTCTCCTTTGAATTTATTCTCCTCTTTCTTCAAAGATGGTTCAAATAAGTACAATTCTGTAAACAAGCATTATTGCTTCTGCTTCAATTTATAACATATTTGAACCTTAAACCCTAAAATATGGTAATTTTAGTGTCTTTGATCAAGATAATTTTCATTCATAAACTGCCTTAAAAATCAATTACAAGCTTTAAATTAATAGTGTTTCAGTATTTCTGTTGAAAAAGTTTTCCATTTATATTAAATAGAATGGTGAAAGGAGGTGTTACTGTAGCAGTCTCAGACTCCTCTCTCCTATTCCAGGCTTATGCTGGGTTTCATGGTTAGCTGTGCTTTCTTGTCAATGTGGCTCAGCAACACCTCTGCTGCTGCCATGGTGATGCCAATTGTAGAGGCTGTAGCTCAGCAGATCATCAGAGCTGAAGCAGAAGTTGATGAGCTGGAGATGTCTTGCTCTAATGGCTCCGTGAACCCAGCACTGGAGCTGGACGGTAGGCATGCGGTGCAGCTTCGGTCTTTGCCCACCCTCACTCAGCAGTAAACAACACACAGAATACAATGAAATGGCTGGAGAATTACCGTCACCATTGTGTGCTTTATTGTGAGGCTTCTCGTGGATTACTGTGTGTGAGCTCTCTCAAGTTCACAAAGGCTGATTAAAACAGAACAGATGCAGAAGATGTCAGTTGTATGAGAGGAGAGGAGAAGGGAAGAGGCTGGCTTATTAGGCTAGGAAAATGCCTGAAAAGAAATATGACTGCAGGTTATAGATACACTGAGGCTTAAATGTTAACACAAGAGCTCTTTAAGGTCTAAGGTAATGTTGGGAGAACAAATGAATCTAAGCTGGTTACCTACACAGTTGAACTGTAAATTAGAAAGATTTCTCATTAGAAGACTCAGGCCCTGGGGAATAGGAGTCATGAAGGAATAGGGCTCAAGTCAACTGTTTTTCAGACTGGCACTTACAAATGTGTTCATGGGATGATGAGAAGTGATTGCATGGAGTGGGACATGCTGATAAAGCCTTTCCAGTTTTGCTTCCTTAAATGCTATTCTGTCTTTGCATCACTGTATTACAGAAAATATAGGAGAATGTGAAAGCACTGAGTGGAAAGAGAAAGAAAAACAAGCTAATGGGTAATTATTATTAATTTACTAAATTCTGTTCTAAGAGTTCTTCTAAATAGACAGTTTATTACAATACATGCCTTTGTTTTTCCAGATATAACAACAACGTGTGTAGTACTGTGTGCACAATTGAAAAGGAAAATGAAAGAAGAAAGGAGCAGGTACTTCAGGTGTCTTTTTATTATGCAGTGTAACTTAGTTTCAACCTAAGTCTTATACAACACCTAACGTGTCATATGAAGTAATGAAGCTAGTTTCATGTGAATAAAAGATGTATGTGCAGTCACACATACACACACAGTTTGCTTATATAGTAGTTTTGTGCTCGCACTGTGTTTTGCACAAGTTAAACCAACCTCACTGGAGTACAAACTCTATATATCAGATGAGTGTATATGTATCAGTATGCATAAAGGAAGTTCTTGTGTAAAGACTGAGACAGATCAGGAAAAGGACTTCAGAAACTGACTCTTCTTTTCATTTGCATGAATAATTGTAGTACCACTGCAACAGGAAATCAAACCACACTGTGTCCAGCTTTAATACCAGCAAATTGTCTAGCTCTTCTGAGGCATCCTTGAATCCTATTTTTGTGTCTGATGATGAGCCCTTCATATACATTAATTGGTGTATATACTTTCTAAACAGAACCTACCGCCTACTGAAGCAGAGACAAAAAGCAGAAAGGACAAATACAGTGGGATATTCAAAGTGATGTGCTTATGTGTTGCTTATTCTGCTACCATTGGAGGGCTGACCACAATCACAGGAACATCAACTAATCTGATTTTTACTGAGCACTTCAATTCGTAAGAGACTATTATATTATTTATATTCATCTTAATCCAGAATTTTAACTCTCTTTCTTGAGGTCTCACGTGGTTCCCCCAAAAAACATTAGAAATTTTACCCTTTGATTTGATATTCTTTGATTCTATTCCTTTTTTAATCCTTTGTTAAAGAGAGAAAATTAAATTGCATGGTTGTATTTGCTTTATACATGGAAAGGCTGTGAAACATAAGTGATCTGCTAATATATGCAACAAGATGACCATTCTTTGGTTGAGTAATACTTTACTATTTGAGTAGCCACACGGAAAAAGATGGGCTTGTCTGAGGAGAAAGACACTACTTAGCATGAATAGGACAGGCACTGTTTGATTGTAAGGAGTGTTATTTGTTTCCAAGTGCAGCAGGAGTTACGTTTGGGTCTGCTTAGCAAAGAGCATCAGGAAACTTTCAAGAGGCTAAGCATTGTTGAAATGAGGAAATAATAAATGAAAAAGCAAATAATTTCAAACCAATCTGAAACTTTGCCTTCAGCGTAACACCTTGTTTTGCGGTTTTTCAGAGCATTTTTTCATATTTCTTCTCACATTTAAGTAGAACTGCTTTGAAAACAAAACAGCAGATTTCATTCCAAAGCTCTTGAAAAAACAATAGTTCTTGCTGAACTCTTCTTTCCTTCTGCAAACGATTTATTGCCCAAGATGTTGCTACTCTTATTTTTAAATAGAGTAAAATAAAGTACAATTCTTTTGTTACTCTCCGTCCACTAATTTGTATTGCACATAGCAAAATGGTGAAAGACCAGTTTTTCATAGCATCCGTAGTATTGCCTGGAAGGATTTTGCTGTTAATGGCACTGAATAACTATAAAAAGTGGACTATTAAAATCAATCACACTTTTTCATTTCCAGAAGAAATAGGTCTAGAAAATAAATAGTTCAGTGTGTCCTGTCCATCCGTTCCTCGGGCAAGACCTGTAGTAGATGATTCAACAGTAGCGGGCAACCCAACCAGCACTATGTAATAGATCATTTTAAAAAATAATTTAAATCGATCGTCCAGTCTGCCTGAGTAATATTTGCTCTGGAGATGAAGAATGCTGAACTTCAATATTCAGATTACCATAAATATACAAATTGTCAACCCTGTACAAACTTATTGTGGAACTTCACCACAATAAATAAAAATTTTCTAATGGAATTGAATTTTTAGTATAAAGTTTTTAAGAGCTTGTTTTGTTGCTCAATAAGAAATTATCACGCATGTTTCAGGAAAGATCATAATCCCTTTAGCAAGTGATAAAATGAAAAATTGTTGTTAAGCTCATGTCAGATTTTTCCTGTCTTGAAATTTTTGCACTCAAAAATTGATGTGACTAATCATGTAATAAAAGGTGCATAGCCATGTAATCAATAAATTATGTAACAGCACAGTGCTTTTAATTGCACCAGTTTCACCATCTCATCATTATGTATAGTTGCAATTTAGAGCTCACCTCAAGAAAAGGGTGGCAGTTTTGGTTTGGTTTCTACTAGCACTTTATTTGCAATATATGTGAGCATCATAGTAATTATAGATCAAACCTAACATTTGCACAATACTTGAGAGAGCATATATAATAAGCATTTACAGCTTCAAAAACCTATGTAACCATCAGAATTATTTTCCTTCTAGCAAGACCTGAATTACAAAAGATTGGCTAATAATTAGCAATAGGCATTAGAGGCTCTGTCTGGATGTTTTGATTTCCATTCCATCTGATTTTTTTGCATCCAGGAGGAGGCTGTTTAAGAAGACTAGGATGTTCTCACTTTGAGCATTAAAAGCTCTCTCAGTGGAGTTGGAGTTGCTCAAAGGAGGAGTAATTTCTGTTCACAAACTAAATTGGAAAACAGGCTTTCTTTCCCCTGCCCTTTTGACTGTCTAGCATCTTTGACATTAAACAGTAATTTCTTTCAGAAAACCAAAGCCCATTTCTCCTTTTCTTAAATGCACGTCAGGGAGAGCTCTGGTTGAATGGCCCACATCTGTAAACAGTAGATTAAGACAGCCTCAAAGAGACAAGGTGACTGGAGAGACAATCCACCCAACAAATGAACATTCCTCAAAATTAGTACTGTTGATTTTTATTTTAATCAGTTTTGAATCACTTATGGAAGTTTAAACAGTACAAGTCTTGACTCTTGTCTTTTATGTTCGTTGGAAGCCTTTTCATTTCAGTATGTTTTCTTGTGCTGGAGTCTCATCTCAAAGAACTTCTTTCTTTCATGCTGTGAGTGCCCTGCCTTGCCTACTGAATTCAGCTTAGACACACCTTAGTTGGTCTCAGATCACCAGACCTATTGCTGATGCAGTGGTCAAATAACTGGCACAGCTTGTTCCTGTGGTGGTTATGGAGATAAGGAAAAGGATAGGAGGGTGAGAGAAGAGGATACCAGAGGCCACCTCATGCTGCCAGCCAGTAGCACTCCTGCAGCAGTGCAATCTGGCATTTCATAAAAGTCTCATTCCATTGCAAAGCTCAACTGAACATGTTTCTCACTTTCACCCAGACGTTACCCTGGTTGCCAGTGCATCAATTTTGGATCCTGGTTTGTCCTTTCCATCCCCATCGCAGTTATTATTCTGCTGCTCTCCTGGGTCTGGCTCCAATGGCTTTTCCTTGGGTTTGAGTAAGTAAATGGTATAATCAATAAAACTAAGGGTAATTGATAAAAAGGATACTTTGTACCAGCAGTAAATATTGCATCTAGGTTTGACAGGCTCAGTAGGAAGAAAGTACAGCAACAGTGATTCTTCATCCTTGATTAGTATGGCTTAATCTCGAGATGGGACAAGAATTTTCTTAAATAAGGATCCTTGACTATTTAACTCAGTGTGAAAAGTCTATATCACAAGTGAGTATACTCCTTTATAATATGCACACATCATCATTAAATAGTACATGTATACAAGACAGAAGAACACAAAAATCTTACATATTTTGGTCTGACTGGAAGATTCATAGTCAGGAGTATGCTCTTTGTTGGAGTCAGGGATTCTTTTGAATACTTTAACAATATCTGAGTAATAAACTGAATGGCTATTTGTAAATGTGAAGTAAAAAACTTCTGCTTTTCCTAAGTTTATGTGTGGTGGTATGGTGGGGGTTTTTTTCTCCACAGAACTTGGGCTTTTATGATTCTGGAGAGGGCATACTTCTTTTGGGCTGATTCTTCAAAGCCTTGTTCTCCATGAGTTCACTAACATCTGGAGAGATAAGTGGGACACCAATCTTCCACAATTACGTGGCTACTTATGATGAAAGAGATGAAAAGTGAGACTACTTTTAAGCAGACAGAATCATCCCACACTTACCTCTCTATATGTGAACATTTATTGTTTCATTTTCCTTGTCATCTTTCTTGATTGTTTTGATACTATCCTTTTTAACATTTTGTAAGAGTCTTAGCCAAGAATGAAAACATAATTTGTACTAAATACTCTGCAGGCTACTCATGTGATACAAATTTTTCACTTCAAAACAAAGTAAAGCAAAGTCATAGATTACTTTCATTAAAAAGCCGGGTTATGTATCTGATTGTTTCAATTAGTTGCCATGATTAAAGTTTCATCCTTCCTGGGCAAATGAGCTAGTCAAGAACAGGACATATTTTGTTGCAGCATTTGTCAATCTCCCATTGGGCTTTGTCAGTTAATTTTGATATGCTCAGTTTCGTGTGTGGTAATTAAATGGGAGACACTGCATTGTAAAGTGACATTTTGCTATTGGTAACTGGAAAGGTTAGACTTTTTTATTTTTTTTTTGTATACACTATTAATTCATCATTCAATATTGCTGCTTTACATTCCAGTTTTAAAAACATGTTCAAGTGTGGCAAGAAGAAAACAGCTAGAGAAGAGGCCTCATCACAGGTCATTCAGGAGGAGTATAAGAAACTTGGATCAATTAGGTATCTCAAAATATAAATCTTCAAACAAGAACAACTAAATACAAATGTGAATTCAGAAAAAATTATAACTTACTCTGTTTCTGCTATAGCTACCCAGAAACTGTTACACTTGTCCTGTTCACTCTAATGACCATTCTGTGGTTCACCAGAGATCCTGGCTTCATCCCAGGGTGGTCTTCACTTTTCCCAATGTAAGTGGTCTCTTTTGATATATCATCACATACTGTACTGTGTCTTAACTACAAACCTTCTTTTCTTTTCAATTTTCAAAATTCAAAATATTTTCAATGTTTTAGAAATACTCCAGGCTGAAGTTGTTGCAAACCTTTATAGAGAAATAGAGAAACTCAGCAATTTCATATATGTATGTGTGCAATAGCTGAAATGTGTTAAACCTGTTAGAGGATAAAAGAGAGTGTCTTCTAAGAGGAATTATGTCTAGGTTTTAGCCTTGATCTGGTGAGGGAGAATGCATAATGTTTAATGCCACAGTATCCCTCTTCCTCATCAAATGTGAAATTTCAAGAATAAATCTTTGGTTAAAATTTTTTGATCTCCTGCACATAGTGACAGCCACACTTGTATGCATACAGGCCAATTTCCCCTGCTTTTGCAGTCCAGACTAATGATATGAACTATTATCTGTTCATCTATAACTCTACCAACATCACAGTTCAGCTAACCACCAAACAGCCAAGAACTATTATATTGTTTTGCTTTCTGCTGTGAGTTCCCCAGGATCACCTGGACTTTTTTCCTAAGTAATCTGTCGGTTTAATAGGAATTTATAATACTGTGATATCTCCTTTTCTCTTGCTGTAGTTCCTGTAATTTCAGTTCTATTTTTCTGTGACAAAGGCCTGAATTTTGCTGTGGAGTGGTGGGAAGTAGTTGCAGGATTGGCATGAGCAGGACTTAGCACTATTTAGGTCCTTATGTATTTAACATTTATTATTGGATGGCCCAAAGGCCAGTGGTGGACTAGGATGACAATTTCACATTTTGTTTTCCTCTGTGTTTGTCATAAAAGACGTGTGAATATGTATCCATTATGCCTTCTCTCTTCAAATATATTTCCATCATTTCCATGCACTTACTTACCTTTCCCCAGTGCTCTTCCAGAAAGTCTGGAAGAGGATGTTACAGGAATAATTGTAGCATTACGAAGATTTAAAGAGTAAACTGAAATTATTTCATGCAAAAAATGTGATTAAAAAGTGTACTAAAAACTAAGATTGTTTACAAATTATTTGTTTTTAATTATTTAAAAAAATTCCAATATAACATTTCCTCCCATCCCTCATAATAACAGCAGAACTGATGATCACTGTCTCATATGAAACACCATATTCTTGAAGGGGTTTTGAAGTGTTGACCTAATCAAGCAATCAATCAGCTGGCTAAGCAATCAGGCTGGCTTGGCTTCTCTTTCTGCTTCATATCAACATTCAGTGTTTAAAGAGCTACATCTGATACTGAAATACAGGCATTGTAAACAACCTTTCAAATATGAGACTTCAGGCTAAAAAACATTTTTTTCAGTCCAGAGAGCCACATACTCGTATTTGGAGCTGGTACCATTGAGGATTTTGTTCACTGGCAGGGAAATACAGAACATTCTCAAAATAAGCACAGCTACAGGTTCTTCATGGGGACGTTACTCTGTGGATGCCCTCTAATGTTTTCCTTGGAAGGGAATGCAAACATGTGTCACGTCACCTTAGGCTGAATTATGTTATAACTTGGATGAGGTAACCTGTAGAGAAACAAAGCTTTTGTTACACCCTTTAAGGGACAAGAAAGCCTTTCATACTATTCAAACTTTGCTTATTTCCAGATAGCTTTCATTTATTAATCAATCATATTACCAGGCATAAACCCAGGCAATTAGGTTTATACTTTCTGAGCAACAAAAACTCAGCCAAGAGACATGAGTGGGGTAAGGGTTCAGTACAACCGGGAGCAAGCCATCTTCTTAAAAAAAATACGACTTAACAAAATGAAAAACCACAACAAAGAGAGAGGGAAAAAACCCTGAAAACCTAGGAATTGTGTTTCTGTCGTTGTGGTGTGACTTCTAGGGGCTTCTAGGAGTGCAACAAACTGCAGCTCATATGTCTCACACATTTGTTCCCTATGACCCCGGCACATAAACTTGCTCAGTGTTTTGGAGTGTACATACAGACATATGCACAACTTCCTTAAGTTTATGGCACAGGAAACAAGTATAAGGACACATTCTCCACCCTTACAGAAATCTGATAGTACTTGCTTTCTGCAGGACCATATTAGGGAAGTTCTGTCATCTGAAAAGAGCTTTGGCCTTATGAAAACCCATAATATCAGAACTATAAGCAACTTTGAGACCCCTTTGTACCAGTCAGTGAGTCCTCTTAGCTGGCAATCATACTGCTCTCAGGCTCTTATAGCAGAAAGGTCTGTCTGATCCTTTATTCTAACACACTAAAGACCAGGAAAACCATGTTGTTCTATGTGTTAAGTCCACCAGAGATTTATTTTAATATAACATGAATTTCCAGAAAGAAAGCAGAGTTGATGTCAGGTTGGCAAAGCCCAGGTTTCCTTTTTAGTGCTTTCCTTGATATTCTATCCTGGTGGATAGTCATCTCTGTTGTCAAAATAAACAAGACAACTCACATCTTGATGTCTGTATGAATATAGCTTCCAGCTAGCTGTTTTTGTCTTTCACTGTTGGATTAAAACCTTTTCTGTTATTTCTGCTTAAATATATATATATACACATATCTATATATATAGTACTAATGTCTCCTTAAAAGCTTTTCTTTTTTAAACTAAATGAAATGCTCGAAGGTTTGCTTTAAAAGATTTCCTATCTCTCTTACCATCCATATTCACGTTCTCAGCCCTTTGTACGCATTCTCACAGGTTACTGAATACTCCTTTAATACACAAACACTGATATTTTTGAAATCCCAGCAGAAATACTGGTGTTTAATTATGGTACCTTCACACTTTTTAAGCTCTACTTTTTGTATTGTCAGCCAATTTTTAATCCACATTTGTGCTGTATCAGTACTGAGTAGAGATAATTTTTAGCAGATTAATCAGATGCTTTTCAAAAGTAAATTGCCAAAAAAATTTGTTAATCTATTAAAGGCTAATCCTTCCTTTGCTGTCTTACCCTGTGCCCATTACCTCCCTCTGGGAGCTGACTGCAGGGTGTTTTAATAAATATTGTATAACACTATAGAGAGCAGCACCAGGGTAAAAATGCCTGTCTCCTCCCCATCTGTTGACAGTCCATGATCACACATCATTTCTGCTACAGCAGTTTCTTCGATGTCCTGGCCTGATTCCAGCCTGTAGGGTCATAGCTTCAATTAGAGGAATTCCAGGTTGGCCTTTGGTCAGGACTTTACAAACCTCTTAAGTTCAACACAGGGTTGCAGCTGATCTTGCAAGGTGGGCTTCCCTCCCTCTTCCTCAGATTATTGCCTCAATGTACTCTTTCACTTTTTTCTCTATGGTTTATTGCTTTCTTTAATACAACACCACTATGTGTTTTTTATGCACAGCCCTGTTCTCTACAGTGATTTTAATTGCTTGTAGGTCACATGAGATCTCCTGCATCAGCACATTTTTTCCTTTCTATTAGTACAATCAGATTTGCAGTCTTATAAGCACATAGATGTGGTATATGCAATTGTACTGTAGCTTGGATAAATGTACTTTGAAAAATGTTTATCTTGTTCTGTTTGGAATGGCATCGTTTGTGTGTCATCATAACAATATAACTAACATAGGATGTTGTGTGTTTCCCAAGCAGGTTTTTTGTGAGGGGTGTTTTGCATCAGGAATACTAAGTTTTGTGAGCAAAACATTGCACCTTCCTAGTTCAACAAGCATAAGTGAAAAATACAAGTGCAAAGTGGGGAGGAAGGGGACTGCAGGGTCATCTTGATTATGTTTGCAACTGCCTGGTATGGAGTAAAGAGGAAAGTGTCAGGCTTCTCTTACTGGTGCCCAGTGACAGGATGAGAGACAATGGGCACAAACTGAAACTTACACATCACAAAATCATTTTACCTCTGTTGGTGACCCAGAGAGGCTGAGGAGTCTCCATCCTTGGTGATATTAAAAACCTCTCTGTTCTGAGTCCTGGGCATCTGGCTTTGGGCGACTCATCCTGAGCAGAGAAGGTTGCACCAGAGGACCTCCCAAAGCCCCCTGCAAACTCAACCAATTCTGTGAAAATGCATCTGTCTAGAAGAAAGTGACAGCAGGAATTGTTTCTGTATCTAGATCTTGCCTTCCTTGAAAACTCCTATCAAGTCTTAAGAGAATGCAGGAGAGGATCCTAGTTGAAGATATTTTGGATCTTTAGTCCTGTTGCATCTGGTTGTAGGCTAAGGGTGATACATAGGCAGAACACTGTGACTGCATAACTATAATAATATAATAATTTTTTTTCCAAAATATGTTTTCTATGCAGGCAGACACTAGGAAGCAGGAGACAGAAAATATTAGAAAATTACTTCAATTTCTATGGCAATTTCATGTTATGACAGTGTTAGCTAAAACTGTGCTGGTTTTGGTGTCAGTGTGCTATGCACATCAAGCTATTTTGAATTTTATCTATCAAAACAAAGGGATCTAACGGATTATGCATTTGTAACATATAACCGGGAGTAAATTTTTCCCTTTCAGTGAGTAGCCCTTGTTTAGTACAAAACCTTAAGCTGCTGGGAAGATTTGCGAGGAAGATATTATTGGACCATATTCAGAAAAGCATATGGTCTGAGGCTGAGAGAACAAATATGTTGTATATTCATTCAGAAAATCTTACAGAAGAACTTGCACAAAATAAAAAAAAATAAAAATCAAAGGTTAAGAAAATGTTTGCTTTAACTTTCTTCAGTAAAATTTCTAATCATTTTAATGGTCATCTTGACTGAAGTAAGACATACTGGAATATGTCACCATCGAGCAGACTCAGATGGATAAGTTAAAACATCCTTAGAGCTCAGCTTTGCACCTTGCCTGATCTTCGGGCTACTCTGTACAAGTTAGGGGGATATTGAATCAGTTTAAGAAAGAGTAGTGCAAACAGTTCTCAGGCACTGGAAGTGATCTAGACAAATATGACCTTGTGACTATGACCCCAGTAATGACAGGCATATGAGGATGATAATAAACCTCCACTGCCTGTCCTTAGCTACAAAAACATCACCCTTTCTGTGTGGCAAAATAACGCATGCTTATTCAAGATGCTTATTTGTGAATTTAGAGGGAATGCACCAAATATTTGTACAGATGTGGGGAGCTCACCTTGACTGTCTGCCAGGTGTCCACCCAGTTGCTCTCTCACTGCTCCTTGTTGAGAGGACAGGGGAGAAAATAAGGTCTAAAAGCTTGTGAGTCAAGGCAAAGGGATATTGCTTATCAGCTTCTATCAGGGGCAAAACAGACTTGATATGGGAAAAATTAATTTAACTGCCAATTAAAAATAGAGTTGAATAGTGAGAAACAAAGGCAAAAACTTAGACACCTTTTCTAACCCTCGTTTTTTCCAGACTCAACTTGACTCCTTCATTCCTTACACCTCTGCATCTTTCCACCACACCAAGTGGTGCAAGAGATGGGGAATAGAGGGTGCCAGTCAAGGCTAGAGTAGCTCTTATCTGCTACTCCATCCTTCTTCTCACTCTTTTCCCATCCTCCTCCTGAATATATATATTTATGTGGGTTTTTTCTTGTTAACTTCTCCTTAGGTATAAAGGCTATATTTCGGATTCAACAGCTGCCTTAGTGGTAGGCCTCCTGTTCTTTATTATTCCAGCAAAAACATTGTCTAGGACTTCAAATGGAGAAAACAGTTGAGTATATTTTGATGTAGATTTTATTACAATTAGTTATCTAAGATGCTGCCATAAATATAACTTATTGCACTGGTTATAGAAATGTCGTTGAATAATAATGCTAAAATCAAAATGCAGGATAAAATGTCACTGGGATATGAAACATTCTTAGCCTGGAAGTCAGGGAAGCCAACAATTATGCAGTGTATGCAGGAGCAAATGCTGTGCAGGAACCTGATGCCTGCAGCCCATCACCACCAGTGGAAACCTTTCCATTGACTGCAACAGGTTTTGAAATGAGGCTGAACAGGGCAGGGTTGGGCTTACTTTTTGAAAATGTTACTGCTTAGTTAAGGTACCCTATAAAATTCAAAATGGCACCTGAGTTCATTATCATGTAATTTTTCCTTTTCAAAATGGAAATTATATATTCCCTAAATATTCCCTAAAGTATACTTCTGGATTGTGCTCTTTATGCATTCAGTTGTGCTATTGGAATCAATGAGATGTGGGGGTTCACAGAGAACACAAGATCAGAACCTGAATGAGCCTGAGTGAAACAGCCTTTGCATAGAAATCTGTCTGAATAGTGAAGTTTTATTGAGTAAATTAAACTAATTGTTCACTCCCAGCTATCCTGCACATATGGAAGGAGGAGAAAGGGGCCAGTGCTCCACTGGTGGAAACTTACAGCTCTAATGCCTCCAAGCTGTGACAGTTTTCCCCAGCTGAAGGCCTGCCCCAGGAAGTGCAGGTTGTTTCCATCAGAGACTTTGTTCATGTTACAATGATGAGAGTTTTGCCTTTGAATTTTTCCCAAGTACTTCCTTAGGAAATTATTTCAAGAGCTTGTCAATATGTTTTTAAATGTTGGTTGGGGATTTTTTCTTTTGTTTTGTTTTGTTTGTTTGTTTTAATTTGTTTTAATTTTTTTTTATTTATTTTTTATTTCTCTAGCTGTTTTTGGTTACACCCCACTCATTACTTGGAAGGAATTTCAGTCATGCATGCCCTGGGAAATAGCTATTCTTGTCGGTGGCGGATTTGCACTGGCAGACGGCTGCGAGGTAATGCAATTTACAGAAGATGCCGAACAAATAATATGACCCATATCATGAGCAATTCAGACATGCAGTTAATTCACAGTTATTCTCATTTTAGCAAGTTATTCTGTAGCAATATTGAATGCCATAAATGTCATTAATATTCAAGACATTCCGAAAGCAGGTTTACAAAAAATGAAGTTTCCCTTGTCTTCCAAGGGAACAATGATGACTATTGTATGTTATTTAATTTAAACATGATGACGATAAGAGTTGTGAAGACCTACTGTTTCAAATCCTTAAGGTTAATGTCGCATGTCACTGAGGTACCTCTTGTGGAACATGATTGGCTACTCCAGTAAACCAAGAAAATTTAGACCCAGACTCTTGTTATGAGGCCCGATATATGCCCATTACCATTTTCTAACAAGATTCCTCTAACTATCTTAGAGGTGGAAATGTAAATAAATGTAATATAGTTTGCATGAGTTCCTATGGAATTGGAAAAATGGGCTGAAAAGCATGTGGTAGGAATATGGAAGGTATTTTGAATTTTTTGTCTTTTACATAAATATTTCACGATTAGTGGATGAGTAAAGTCTGTTCTATACAATTTTTAAATTTTCCTTATGGTAACTTGTTAAACATAATCATATTGTCATATTCCATATGCAGGTTTCAAAACTTTCTGAGTGGGTAGCAAGTAAATTGACCCCTCTAGGGTCATTACCCTTGTGGCTGATTATCCTGATATCCTGCCTTATTGTCACTTCTGTAACAGAAGTAGCCAGCAATCCAGCTACCATTACAATATTTTTGCCCATACTATCTCCTTTGGTGAGTATAAAAAATGTTATTTTTAATTAGAATATTCTCCATCATCCATTTAATAATACAGCTGCTGAAAGAAGTTTTAAAAAGTCTCCATAAAATATTTAATGCAGTTTTTTTCCTGTCTTGTATTGTTCATTAGATACTTGGTTGTAAGGTATTTCTTACAAGAGATGCTGAAAAATAAGTAAAATTAGATAAAGGTTCATGTTGTGGCTTAAACCCAGTCAGCGACCAAGTACCACACATCTGCTTCCTCACAGAATCATTTAGGTTGAAAAAGACCTCTGATATCGTGTCCAATCTTTGACTGATCACCACCTTGCCAATTAAATCATGGTACTAAGTACCCCATTTAATCATTTTTTGAACACCTCCAGAGATGGTGATTCACCACCTCCCTGGGCAGTCCATTCCAGTGTTCAACAACCATTTGAGTGAAGAAATTCTTCACATCTATGCAGCCAGCCCAGTTCCTTCTGCAGACCCTTCCTACCCTCCAGTATATCAACACTCCCACCCATGTCATCTGCAATTTTACTGAGGGTGCACTTGATCCCCTCATCCAGATCACCAGTAAAGATATTAAACAGAATTAAACCCCTCATTGACCTCCTCTTATGAATTATATATCATTTCAACTTCATCTTTCCTGCAGTGTTTTTGTTTTTTGTACTTGTGTGATGTGAGCAGCCTTTGCAGTAATCTTATTGTATGGACTCATTTGTGATCAGAAAACATCAGGTGAGAATTTGAAGTTTAACAGCTATTGTGTGTTAGATCCATCTTTTCTACTCTGAAGCGTTCTCAGATATAATCTTAAAAACTGAGTTACCAGAAAAGGTTATTTCTCTCTATTTAAACTGGCAGTTCTAGTCACAGTTCATTGTGGTAGTATAAGAAGTTTGTATTATGTATTTAATTTGGTAAATGTATCCTTTGACAGCTGTACTCACTCTTATTTTTCAATAGGCTGAAGCCATTCACGTGAACCCACTGTTCATTTTGATACCTGCTACCTTATGTACTTCCTTTGCATTCCTGCTTCCTGTAGCAAACCCAGCCAATGCCATTGTATTTTCATATGGTCATTTAACGGTTATGGACATGGTGAGTTTTAAGGAAAAGTCTCTAAAGGGGATTTTTACCATTTAAAAAACATTCTTCAGTATTTTGATGTAAGTTTCTGCTTTCTTTTTCCTCTTCTTTAGGTGAAAGCTGGTTTGGGCATTAACATCATTGGAGTTGCTGTAGTTATGCTTGCAATTATGACATGGATAGTGCCTATATTTGATCTCTATACTTATCCAAGTTGGGTACCAAACATTCCATCTACAAATGGCACTGGGCTGTAAAAAAAAAAAAAGTTCGTTTTCTTTTCTCGCATGTGGTGAGTCACTTCAAATGCTTTTTGTCACCACAATGATAAGGATCTGCATTACTATAAATGCCATATTTCACAGTTCCAGAGACTGATGATCCAGTCTGAGAGTCTAATCAGGAAGAGTGCTAGACTTTCTAAATATCATAGTTAGATCAGGTTTCTAATCTAGTTCAGCTAGTCTGAATTTTTATATCTTCATGTTATGAAGGAAAAAAAATAAATGTGCATAGCCATTATCACTGGCAGTTTGCCCCCATTCTTAGGGTAACAGAATAATGAAATGTAGATTTTATTATTTCAAATGCATATTCTTGTTATTTCTTATTTGGGGGTTGTCAGAGAACATATTTGTTTTCTGTTTTCTAGATTCAAACTGTGGACTGTCTTGAACACATAGTTCACAGACCTGTAAAAATGCAAAGAATAACAGAGAACAGCAGCATAACCACTTACACAGCACCTTGTAACCCAGAGGGAGAATACATACTTAAGCATATGAGGTCTAACTCCTCCCAAGACCTCATCAAAACCTATGGTTGCTGTTGAGAAATTAAAAAAAAAAAATTCTCTGGATAGATACGTATTGATAGATCTGAGCTGATCTATGTAAGTGGCGACTAAATTATCATCATACCTCTCTGCCAAAATTAGAGACATATCCCCCTGATGAGCAAAACCATCAGACAGACTGCTGAAGATTTGACACTCCAACTGTCAATCAACTGAATCTTCGCCTGGAGGCTCATGATCTCTACAGGACAGGTGGCAGTTTAAGGTTACTAGACTATGTTATTGTTGTAATGTTCTAAACACAAAACAGCACAATGTAGTCAGAACGGAACTTGGAGTTCAAAGATACCCTCAAATAATGATGTTCTATTTGTTTGTTACATGTTTTTCACGAGCAGGACTATAGCCTTACCTGTTGGGAAGACTCATGATGATTTGTAAAGAGCATGTAGTGAGTAGTCTGAATGAAAGCTGCATATATTTAGCTTGGATCATACCTTGGAACACTTTTTTATGATAGTTGTAAACCTTAATCTGTCTTTTACAGATACTGTAAATTATCCACTTTTCCTAACAACAACAACCAAAAAATGCTCTTGTTTTTTTAATTAGATGGTTTACATTTATTTTTGATAGTACATACTTAGAGATGTCAGTCATGACTTCTGCAACACCAGCATATAGTGTATAGTATTGTTGCATACATAGTTTGCTTCCTTTAGCTACTAGTTGCAGGTTCAACTGCATTGAATTATGAAAAAAGCACTTTCTCTTAATGATGATGGGTTTGTGTAAATAGTTGCTGTCTGTGCATGTCACTGCACTTCTAAACCAACTGAGGCTGCTGTCTCTTTAGGATAGCTACCTCACTTTTTTTTATACAGTGGGAAAATAAGGCTATGACCATCACTAGGTCAATCAGGAGCTGCTACTGCTACTACACAAATTACGTTCACTGATACCGTGCAGTAATGATTATGATTACAGATATGAAATACTTGGCTACATGAAGTCAGGTACCAGAGGGAAATGCTTATGCAACTAACTAATCCAAGATACAAATCTTGGATTATATGACATGGTATTCTCCCAGAAGAATGGGCAGTGCAGGAGCTCATGGCTTGTGCAGGCCTTTGGTCCTGCAGGCATAGAGAGGAGAACCAGCTAAGAGAGTGCTCTTACTTTAAGGTTCTCAGGTATCACCTTCCAATTCTGTCAGTAATTTCCAGATTACTCAAGAGCAGGAGAAACAGTGAATCATGGAGTATTTCAAATGGAAGTGATCTTAGAAGACCACATCTTGCTCAAAACAAGGTTAAGCACTGTATTCAGACCGGGTTATTCAGGGATTTGTCTAGTCACATCTTGAAACTTTCCAAGATGTAAACTGCACAAATTCCCTGGCTAATGTTCTCCAGTGCTTTACTGCCCTTGGGGTGAACTACTCTTACTTTAGTGAACAAACATTGTCATTTTAGGCAAATAGACTAATTTTTCTCCCTTTTATTTGGGATTGATTCTTTTCTGTTTGTAAAACAGATTTTTTTCCCTTTTTAATGAAAATTGAATAAGGCAAGACAGTCCTCTTAGAGGCCTTATGTTCGCCACTCCCAGTGGATGTGATATTTTCAGTCTCCACTGATCTGTTCTGCAAAGTATTATAATCATGTGGCAACTGTTGTTCAGCTGAAGGAAATTTGTCAACCACTTCAGAGCTGCCCTTGAGTTTTATTAATGTTCACAATATAGAATTGGCTATTGTAACCTTAGCATTGAATCTGGCAGGGTCTGCAGAGGTCTAGGAATGCACTTTACCCTGAAATCTGGCTTTAACACTGGTGTTCCTTCATCAAGTTACATGTCTTCATGGAATAATATAGCCATTTTGCACCACTTAAGAGAACTCTTCAGAAAATACCCACTGTAGTAAGGGATACAGTTCTCAGTATAAGCTGAAGCTTGGTTTATGCTGAATGATTTTCAGATGTTCATTTTATTTACTTTGTGGCTTGTTCATAGAATCATAGATAATATGACAACTAAGACCCATCATGTCTGAACCCTCACATAATTCAGGCCATAGAATTTCTCTAAACAATTTTTTTCAGGACAGAAAATGTGACTAAGTATCTTAGCAAACAAGAAGAGTCAAATTTTTTAATGAAGACTTTTAAAAACTGTTTTCACTACCATTGTTCAATGCAGTGCAAAACACACAAAGAAAGAAGGGAGAGATTTCTAAAGAAATTTAGTCACCTGATGGGCTGTGTGGTTTTATAATGTGTCAAAATAAAACACAGAATTATATATAAACAGACTTTCAGCGACCAGCATCTTAACTGTGTCGTAATGTACCAAATTAGTGTCAAAAATTAAATTATCAAGAATGAGGTTTTTGGAGATTGTTTCCTGTAAATAAGCCAGTTGTGAATAAAAATGTTGGTAGTAGTAGGTTCTGGCCAGCATTTTTAACTTGTTTTTCAGAAGTTTAAGGAATGAGTCAGATGCAATCTTTGAGATTGTTATTATTGCTAACTTATTTTTAAATACTTTAGAAACCTTTTAAGTAAGAATTTGAAACACTGCAATGCCGAGATTAATATTGCTAGAACTGTCTCACCTGAGAGCATTGAAATGGAGGAAAAAGAGAATTTCAGAGTGTGGCTCTCTGGGTACCCAACAGATGGATTTGGTTCTGACTGCAGGCACAGAGCATTATGCTGACTGCCAGCAGAAACACACTCTACATATGTTGCTATTATATTCCTTGTTTTGACCAGAATTTTTAAGTATTGTGACAAATGGTGAAAATGCACCTATAACTTTTTTAATAGTTGATTAATTTATAATGATATTAAATATCTGTAAATTGCTCTGTGCATAATTTCCGTATAAAATGGTGTGTTTTTGATTTGTCTCAGACGAGTCTAATTAGTCTATTGTATTAGTACATAAGCAATATTTATGACTTACTATTTATTTGTGGTTCTATTCCTGATGAACTAAAAAAAGCCTTTGCCACATTCTTCATTGGAGAGATGTGCCCGGTCTTTGTTCTCCTTATCTACAGCCATGCTATATTTATATATTTTCACTTTGCTTTTGGAAGATGTACATTTGGATTACCAGAAACCACAAACCATGTGAACGCTGGAAAGAGCTTCTTGTCTTTTCTATTGTTGAGATCAGACGGTCAGATCAATCTTGCAGTATAAATCCCTTTATGTACTTTTAGAATGAAATGACTGTGTTTGTTTACTCAAGGGTCTTGCTTGTTTAAAATCAACCAGACTGTAGCTTGAGGGCTCACTGAGGAGCAATGCAGCACAGTAGCTCAGGAAGAGTGCAGAAAAAACCCCCCACTTTATGCCCTGGATCTTAAAACTTCTAAATTATGTGTAGATACCAAGCAACTTTGCATATGAATAACAATAATGAAAAGAAGTTGCGTGTTACATACAACTGCTGGCAGGGCTGGAAGTCTTCTGGTGATCCCTTAGATGCCCAGAAGTCTAGTCCTGCCCCCTTTCTTGCTCTGCCCTTGGCAGCCCACAGCAGGATGCCACTTGCCTTGATCAGGCAAGAGCACCTGGGGCTGAGGGTATCTCCCAGTGGTCAAGTCTGCACACACATCAGATTGCTTTGCAACTATTGGTCATAAATGATAACTTCAGTTATCAGCTTAGTTCTTTGTCTCTGCAAAGCTGATTTGATGATTTATGGTTTTAACAATCACTGAACTCTTGTGAGTGTTATTTCTTAAGACTTTTGCCTTTTGTTCTTGGAAGCTGATGTATGTTATTTTAATTGCACAATGTTCCATTTCTGTCCAACTTTCCCTTACAATACCAATCTACTATTTTTAAAATTAATATTTTCCAAATGCTGTACCGTTCAACATATATTAGCATAAATTAACAAAAACTAAAATGTTGGTCTGTGAAGCAAACTTATTTGTCAATAAAAGTGCTGGAGATTTCTTAAACCTATTTTGTTGTTATATCTCAACATGTGATATACATGACAGCGAAGAATACCTGTTGAGGATAATTTAAACAGACCACTTTTAAAATAATTTAAAAAGAAGAAAGGTTTTTTAGCATTAAAAAGGCAGTTATGGTAAAAATGCTTCTCTCTGCTAGGTTCCTCTACAACCACAGAACAAATATATCACAGTCTGAAACTGTGTAGTGCTTCATTAGAAAAGAGGAAATCAGAAAGCAATGCATATACTTATGCAAAATAGTTTCTTAGTGTCTGGTTTCTGATTCAGGAGTAATTATTTTAGGTCAGGATATTGGAGCAGACCCACAGGATAGCTTGAAGGGTCACTTCCAAGCATTTCATTTAGTGATCTTTTGGTGGAAGGTCTTGGACTCGGCCATTTTCAGTTGTGGCAAATGTGGAAAGTGGGGTGCAAATTTCAGATTGCTGTCTTCTCAAAACTGATGTGAGATAAAACTAGGTACCACAAGAGGGCTGAAGAACCAGCGAGTTGATACAACCAAACAACCCAAAATAAAATTCTAATTAAAAACATGGGTCTGAAACTCTTGTTGTCAGGCATCAACCCAAGAATGCTGCAGGGCATTTTTGTGCATCTTGTTTCCTTCATTTAGAGATTTCCATTTTCATCCTCCAACATGCTTTAACAACAGAGGAAGCATGAAAACTTCTTCTGTGATCCTTCCCCAAATGCTGACTCATTTGAACCCACAGCTTTTACATCACAAAAGAGAGACCAATGATACCAGGCTAAAAAATGCTTTCTTCTCCTGACAGACCGTATAGTCATCAGAGAAAAATTTCTGAGCCCCAAAAAGGAGAGTTGTAAGCACATAGAACGGGCAACCAGCTGTGAGGGGAAGCTCTGGGTCTGGCAGTTAGGACAAAGTCACATATTTTCCCCCTCAAACTGGTACCCCTTCCAAGGCAGGGGGAGAGACTTTCACCCTGGAAAGCTGAGGGTGAGAATCTCTTGCTGTGGCTGGATTGTGGCCTCATACTCCACAGAGATATATTAGCACAGTGACATTCAGAGATGCCTTAATTAGAAATCAATCTGAACAATCTGAGAGAGTAATTTAATACTTCCAGAATTAAGCAGGCAGTCAGATTCACAGATTTTTTTCTTTGAATATAGTTCTTTAGGTAAATAATCCTGAAAAAAAATTACGTTCAAAGCCTATGTTAAAATACAGACACTGGATATTCAGTCCAGGTGTTTTTCTCTATAAAGAAAACAAAATCCTTTTATTAAAAGTGGGATTTAAAACAACAGTCACTGTGACTCAACAGATTAGGAGTCTCAACCTTTACAGTACGCCAAACCTCACTGGGTTAAATTGTTTTTCACCACGAACATTGTAATTCATGTTGTACGATGTCCATCTTCACCTGTGCATATCAGAAGTGTAGATAGCAAAACAAGGATATGTACTGAAGCTACACAACATAAGCATTCCAAGCTAAGTAAGCCTGGAATAACTAAGCCACAAGCATCTGACAGTTTTTACTATTTGGCTCAGCAGAAGTAAACAGTGTTAAAGTCTCTTGTTTCTTGTAGCACTTGTTTGAATGCATGACAAATGGGAAAAGCACTTTCAGCTCTCTTAAATGACTCCTCTGAGTAATTGTCTTGAAAAGCTCAGCCTCTTATTGCAAAGAAATAAAAGGAATAAAGTAAGAAAAGAAAATAAATTAGAAGGGCAAGGGAGCAGGAAAGAAGGAAAGGAAGGGTTAGAGGAAGAGAGAGAGAGAGAGAGAAGGAAGCTGACCTACAATCTGCAATTCTGAGTCTCACCTTTCAAAACTAGTAATGATCCATGTACAAGACTGACAAGTTTTGCTGACATTCTTCAAAGATTTGAAAAGTTCAGTTTGCGTAATATAGAAAACCATGTGGTGCCTAGTTCTTTCTATAGATGCTATTATAATGTATCAGAGGAGAAGGAGAAGTTTGGAGCTATTTAGCAGTGGATCAGAGCTATAGAAAAACCCAGTAATTTTACTTATAAGAATAGTTGTAAGTCTTTGCACTGTGATTATCCAGAGCTTTGAGCCACATCCTGATGAAATCCATTTGTAAATGAAATTCATACACTTTTCCTACATAAATAAAATCACATCACTTGATTATGGTTGCAAATTAAATAGAACTGTTCCCAAAATGTGTGGTCCCCCAGGATAAAATTATGCCTCTCAGCAGGACTAAGCAATAAATTGCTAACATTATATAGGCTTCTATCTTAATTGTGAAAATAGCTAAAGATTTATTGGAATAAGGAACAAGTTTGGGATTTTTTAATCTTTTTCTGTGGTTACAAATACCTCAAATCATAGCAATAGTAAAATCTTTCTGTAGCTATTTATTACTAAAATATTCAAAGGGGAAATATTTCTTTGTAATTTTGATTATAGCCAAGACAGTAAACAACTCATATTAACAACACTAGTAAATGCAAAAAACATGGTAAAATAATTCAGTGTTTTGAATTTGGTTAAGATATTAGCATTTTCAGGTGATAATGCTTTTATTAACATCAAGGGGTACTACTCCAGCTAGAAAAAAGTACCTAGTGAGAAAAGAGAACTTCATTCAGACAAATGCCAAGTACATCTACTGGACTTTCAAGAAAGTAGACTTGGATAGCACATTATAGAAAATTGTATAATACAGATTTGAATCCCTGACATATAATTTAATTATTCTCACATAAATTAGTCACATCTCAGCTCGCACCACAGGACATGGTCACCAATTGATCAGAGCTTCCTATAAAGGTTTTTTTCCTGTCTGTTTTTAGCACTTGGAGCTGCCATTCTGTCCCTTACTTAGACTTTGGCTCTTTAGCTTAAAACAACTAAAACATTTCTGTATGTTCATGGGCTCAATGCCACTGGCCAGTCATTGGTAGATAAATCAAGCAGAGACAACCTATACTTTACTCAGTATATGAGTCTGACAACTGCCCATGTAATCATCTGTACATAGTAGTAGTACTTCGTTTGTGAAGTTCAGTATCTTGAATTCCCAGATACCCAGAAAAATTGACACTATGGTATGGAAAAAGCCATTTATGTTTTGAGCAAAGTGTAAATATTTAAATGACAGAGGAAAGCTTTCCGTAGAAACTCTGCCTAGTGCATTTTTCATCCTTAGACCATTTTTCATCACTAAGTTACCTCTGCTACTTTGCATTTTAAACAATTATTTTCTAATTTTGTTTTTTTATTTATGCTTTACTGGACACTTTGCAGTATATTCACATGCCTCCTAAACCCAGGGATGCCTACACAAGTGAGGACCTCTGTGGATTCAATCAGAGATAGGCAGGTATACCTGATAAATCTAGGCAAGGTCCCCTCCACTCTAAGGGCTGTAACTCACACTCCTTTTCATATATTCCAAAATGAAGGTTAGATTATTTTTAAAGTCTTTTAGTGGAGCATCTTGCTCTGTGAACCACTAGAGACTCTGGACTTTTCTGTCCTACTGTTGTCCAGTTAAGAAGTCCTTAATATCACCAAGTACTTCATGAAATCCTTCATGAAGAACTATCATGAAGTCTTTGACCTAACCAAGTTCAACAAGGCCAAAAGCAGAGTGCTGCACTTGAGTTGAGTTGGGGCAAACCCCAATCCCAGCAGGGGATAAATGGATTGAGAGCAGCCCTGATGACAAGGGGCAATGGTTTGAACTGAAGAAGGGTAGGTTTAGGTTGAGCATAAGGAAGAAATTATTTATGATGAGGATGGTGAGGCACTGGAACAGGTTGCCCATAGAGGTTGTGGAAGTCCCATGCCTGGAAATGCTCAAGACCAGGTTGGGTGGGGCTTTGAGCATATACCAGAAGATTTACCCAATTTAGCAATACAGTTTTGGTTTCTAAGATCACAGCCTGTAAAATTTTTGTTACCCACAGATTTTATTATATAATTCCCTCACATGTTTTCTAAATCACAGAATAAACTAATGTTGCAGGCACCCAGAACCACAATTTTCTCCAAGATAACCTACTAGATATAAACTTCCACTGTTTTTGGTGAATGACTCCTGGTTTTTAGCACAGATTTTGAACATAGATATATATCCACACTATATACTTGTATCACTCTAAATTACTTAAGAGAATGCAATGAAGCAAAAACACTTCTAAACTGAAGATATATTACTTCTGTTGTTTCATCATCTACTAGACCAGTCAAAGTTGCTGGATAGTCAGAAAAGGAATTGCTTTTTTCTGGCATGACTGGCTCTTGTCAAACTAGTGTTGGCAGTTTCTTGTTAATTTATTATTTTCTAAATATTTAAAATAGATTCTTTGATTGTTAAAATAGCTGTCTGTATATCAAAGTGAGTTTGATGTATTTGGTTGCTCAGTCTTTACTCATGTCAGATTATCTTGTCTACTATGGAGTCTCAGAAACAAGTAATGATTACTTAGAAATTACCTCATGTAAATCCTTTAAGAGGGCAAATTTGATTAATTATGCCTGGTCTGAGTACATCATAGCTATCAAAATGTTTTTCCACCTGTTCTTTCCCTATCTTGGATTGCTTCCCATATCCTTAAAGATTTTCATGTATTGAGAATTGGTCACAACAGACCTTTTGTATGAAAATTGAAGCAGAAGTAAAAGGTTTGAAAATTTTGTCTTCTTGGTAATGTAATGAACTGCTCCTCTTAAATTCAGTAAGGTATGGCCTAAACTTTATATTCCTTCAAATTCATTTGTTAAACAATACTCTGTCTTATCTTCTATGTTCTTTGCTACCCAAAATGCATTTTGAATACTGGCTGGGGAGGATTCTGCAAAGACAAGAACCAGTAAGTAGCTACTAGCAAGCAGTCCTAGTTCATGGCTTCTGCTCAGCTCAGTGTCTTTGTGCATGTCAGGCAGAAAAAGTGTGAGCATTATTGCATAACAAAACTTCAGGATTCTGCCATTGCAAAAGTCGTGGGAGCTCAAGTGTCCTACCTTTTATGAGTCTGTTCCATAAATGTGCACAAAATTGGAATGTATGTGATTTGTCACATCATTTCAACTGCGGAAAAAACCCACAACTAACCTCTGAACTAATTAATGCTTTATATTTTACATTAAGTTCTATGGTTTTGTTTTTACTTTACATATGACAATCGTGGTATAAGCTGTGGCTTTTATTCATCTGATTTATTTCTTATTGGGCCACCTATGATAAAGGAATCTTGCTAAAATGGAAATAGAAGGATTATTCTCAGTGTGAAGAGACAAATGGGCTTTTTGACACTTCATGGTTTTCTATTTCAGGATGCACAAAATTATTGAACTAAATATTCAGTAGTATGTTGGAAGTTCTTTAAAGAGATGAGCAAAAACTCAAAGGCATCTACCTTAGATGTAATGGAGTAGAAATTTTATTTATTTCTGAGAAGTGTTCGTATTTATCCATGCTTTGCTGACTTCGCAGAACCTTGATGAAGTCAGAAACAAGCAATGACATCTAAATTATTTAAGGAAACATTCACAGCACTACAGTGAATACTAACCCATCCCAAGAATAAAGGTCAGTAAATCTATTAGGGACCCTGAGCTTTGCCTTGCTGATATTTCCAATTCCTCCAGTTAATTTCCTTTTTATTTTTAAGAAAGGCAATATAATTTGACCTTGCATTTATTAATGGTTCATACCACTAT
Organism: Formicarius rufipectus; assembly: GCA_013399695.1. NCBI lineage: Eukaryota > Metazoa > Chordata > Aves > Passeriformes > Formicariidae > Formicarius > Formicarius rufipectus. Next base: position 164,137 of record VXAU01000621.1, read on the forward strand.
TTAGATTATATCTAGCAGTTAGAGAAATACAAGGAAGATAACACTAAATAATCATACACACATTTTTGCTAGTTTCAGTTTTAATTGACATTGCTTTGGTTAATTCTAATTAAGTGAAGCTAATATGCAACATTACACTTTCAGCTATAAATGTATTTGCAGTAGAAGCTTTTCAATTGGTCTATGACAAAATAATAAATTATATTAATGTAGCAACATAATAATCATCACTCAGTTCTCACTAGGAAAGAGTTCGTGTACACTTTCAGTGTAGGGCTTAGAGAGGACCATAAGGTAGGAGACATGGGCTTCTCTTCACTGCTTTGCAGCTGCCTCATTCTAACCAGTAGGCATTACTAACACTATCAAAGACTATGGAATAAAAAAACTCTCACATTCTTCTAGGACATTTCTGACATTCAAAAGAAGTTGCTCAGTATTATGCAATATTCAAGTTAGAATTAGTATGTTAATTGTAACAATGCGAAAAACCCAGAGAAAATGCATTGCATATTGAAATTTTCACCATATTCTTTTGTTAAATCTATGCATACTTAAATTGAGGACATTACCCAGCATGCCAATAGCAAATTCAGTTAAGGCTGAAGACCGAGAACCACCCATAGGTGAGGGAGACTCTTTCTGAGACAATAAAGCCCAATGAAACCAGATACGATCCCAAGACCTCACGGCTTAAAGGTAATAGTTAAAGAAAACCTCAAATTCCTTTCAGCAACTAAATCAAGGAATTTCGTAAGTTTCCTTACTAGCTGGCTGTCTTTTCTAGCTTGTTCAGTTTCCAGCTACATTTTATAAAAGCAATCTTGTCCTCTGTTTTGTCACTCTCCTTTTACCAAGAAAGAAATGTTCAAGCACATGCACAAAGAGAAGGCAACTGTCTTGAGAGCCCTCAGAAAACTGGATTAGGTTTGGGCTGATCTTGTACAAATGCCCACAAAACAAAAATGCCACATAATTAATAAATCCTGAATTTCCAATAGTCCTAATAACTGTTTATTTGGCCATCATTTCTTCTTCTTTGCCAGCTGGCATCAGGGCTAATCCCCCACACAAACAGGAGTGCTAGCATGTGGAGATCAAAAGAAAGAGTTATGACTATTTCAGACATTATCTTCTTGAAGACCCTTTAAAGGCATAGCACCAAGAAAACCAGGCCATTGTAAAGATAAACATCTAAACAAGTTTCACATGTGGTAATCTAATGCAGATTTCTGAGAATAAATACAGTTTATTCACAGAATTTAGTTTAATAGTCCCATTTTGTGACAACTCAGTGTCTTTTTACCAGAGGAATTACTGTTCTCTGAAAATTGTGCTATTTGTCAGCCACTGAATAGAAGTACTCCTAATGTGACTTACAGAACTTAAAACCTAAAGGTAACTTCTGATCAAACAATCTGTCCTATCTGTCTTTAAAAATTCTAGAAATATGGGTTTGTCCTTTAATACATTTAACACCAACAACCTTTATCATCCTTGGGTTGGATGGTAATTGACCATGACTCTTTCATTGTTCTCTGTTCACCTAAGGGAAGATACTCTAAATTGTGAGTTTCACTAAGAATAAATTAAAATACTGTGATAGGGTGCTTTCTTGTTGTTATTCTAATCATTTGGATCGAAACTGGATGAGAAAAGTATCTTTTTACTTCAAAAATAAGTATGTAGGGTGAAGAGGGGAAAGCAACTGCTGATATTTATGGTAAGAAAATGACAGATGTGAAAATCTATTAATATTCTTAACAAGGTAGAAGAACATACATTCCCAGTCAGCATCTCCAGGAATCCTGTTCTGACAAACCATGGCTACATTTCAGGAACAGCAGCAATGAAATATTGACACAACAGAAATGCACATTAGCATTTCTTTTTGTTCTGTTCTCTTTATCAAATACCTATTCAGATGAAAATTATTATTTATCTGGATGCTAGACTGTAGAGAGAGCAAAAATTTTGCTATTTGTGTTAGCTCTGAAAAAAGGTGGGGAAAATTGTATAATCTAGGTGTATCTTCAATACATATGGGTAAGCAACTACATACAGGTGCCTTTAAGAAGCAGCAGGATAGTATTTGTTACAAGGTTTTTCAAACTGCTTATCACCATATTGTTTCTATATGTTGCTGGGTATTCTGTCTTGAAACCAGGGCACCATGTCCTTAAAATTACCAATGCGTAAGTGCTTTACTGGATAGTGGCCAATGATACCAGACAAGATAAAGTCCGTTGAGCTTTTAATGTTGTATTTTTATAGATAAAATTTACAGATAACACACATAGGATATACCCAAGGGTGTCTTAATTTCTTCATCATATTTAGGAACTTACCCAAATGTTTTTCTTTCTATCTAGTATGGATAGGTGTACCCTGAAGGCCATGATATATTTTTCTTTAAATTCCACCTGTCCTCTAGGGGATCCAGTTGCCTGACAGGATCAGTGTTTTAAAAATAACAAGACTAAATACTTGTAAAAAGAAATATTCTCTTTCACTAGGAGTGTTGACACTTTTAAGCTCCAAGACCATCGACCATCTAACTCAGGGGGTTTTTTTGGTTGTGGGGTTTTTNAGTCACAGTGAGTGTAGTTATATAAAAGATGGGAAAAATGAGGCAGTATTTTTTCCAAAACCTACCTAAAAACTGTATAATTATGCCAGAGGCAATTATTCTCCCATTTTCCCTGTTCTTTGACTCTCTCTCCTTCATGTGCCTTTTGATTTTTTTAGGTTCTTGGCCAGCCTCTGGGCTGCTTACATGCTTCATTCAAACAATATATTAAACCAAAAATAACCTGAATTAATATTTAATTACTGAATGACGTGGGTTCAGAGACCCATATGACTTCCTGTTATATACCCCCCAAAATAATACATTTCATGGAAGAGAATTTGAGAGGGAAATGTGAAATAGCAGTTTAAGTAATTAAGTATGGAATATTCTTGAAAAGGATGTTCTGGAGGACTCAAATTGTAGATAAGAGTGATACCAGTACTGGGAGAGAAACAAATAGCTCTTCCACACTTAATTTAAATTTTATAAATTTAAAAACCTAGATTCCTTTTCCGTTAGAGTTCAAAAGATCACTAATGTTTTCCTTAAAAATTCATTAATACTGCTGATATGCCTTAAAGAAAAATTCAATTTGGGACTATTTAGGAAGTCATCTCCAAGTCCTGCTTGATGTCCATCAGCAGGGATGCATTTAATTTGATAGTCCCCCTCCTCCCAGGCTCTCCCAGACTCCTAATGTGGCCTTGGAGAGGACACTCAGCTTTTGTGTTGGCAGGAGGAAGCATTACCTGTGATCTGCTACCAATTAAACATAGTAAATGAATGTGGATGTGGGTCCACATTTAGACCATCATGGTGTAATCATGCTCTGATGTTAAAGAGGCCTACCCAACCTTTCTATCAGAAATTAATCAAGAACAGCTCATCCATATAAAAATATTAGCCCTGCTGTGCAGCCAGGAATCATGTTGTCTGCAATATAGTGATTAGTTGAATCAGTTCTGTTGTAAATTAAAACTGCCTGAGGGTAGCTTTATTTAATCCAAAGAATTTTTTCATATCTTCACATAAAATTATAGAGAGAGATTACAGGCATGTTATTGGTCTTAACCAAGTTTATTAAAAGCAGTTTTACAGTGTCATTTGGACATTGGCCCCTTCTTTACACGTGCAAGGTAAATAATTCACCTTTAAAGCCACAGTTGCTGATCAAAGGAAATTAAAATCTGAGATTCACCAAGTCGAAGTACAAACTGAAGTAGGAACTGAGACATTTAAAAGTCTGGTATGGAAATGGAGTGATATTTTTTTCTGCATGAAATTTTTAGACCTACGTTTTAGCCATCTGCAGTAGAGGTCTTGCTATTAATCTTCTTGCCTGGCGTTTCCAGTTGTGAGGAAGAGAGAGAGATGCCCCTAGAAAAAGATTCATTGTACTTAGCAGCTCCTACAGAGCACAGCTTCTGTCCTCTGAAATGATTCCTTCTAGAGGCAAGGGAGAGAGACACTCCAGAGAATGCTTCAAACAAGATGTTTAACAGTAAAATATCTGAAAGTTTAACCTGATTCAAACTAATGCCTCTCAAGCTTTTCCCACAAGGATTCAAAACCATCAGTTAGTTAAACATGATGGCAGAGCTCATCAACCCAAAGTTCCCCACAGGTGTTGGGAGGTACAGAGGATGGCTGGGCTATGCAGACCCTGACCCCTCAGTACCAAGACATATGGCTGTGGTTTGGAAACAAAACTGAGTAGTTCTAGACCTACTGGTTCTTGTCTTCTCAATTCTTTTGGCTCTGAATAGTCTCCTGAGAATGCCACTGTGATACAAAACATTACTGGATCTTTATTATCCCTTTTCTGCAATTCCTTTTGGGCATTTTGTACCTTAAGGCAGGCAGGAGAAGCAACTGACAGGCAGTAAACTCTGGAAATTTTCAGGGAACCTATGACTTCAGAAGTGATCATTGTCAGTTGATTTAAATTACAGAATTTTTCAGGTTATTCTGTCAGATTTCTCAGGATAATGTGGGAAAAAAAAAAAAAAAGAGATACTTTCTCCTCTGCGCAAGGAAAGCAAAAATTTCTCTCTGTAGGTTAGCTTACAGTAAAAATGAAAAGGAGTAAAAACAAAACAACTATGTCACTAATTCTGTTCATGTGAGCAAGACATCAAAATTTTAAGCAATGATGTTAGAATTTTTTGTCTCCAGGGCTATGGAGAAACAGAACAGACAGAGATATATACAGTCTCATACAACTCACGCTCAGCTTGCTCCAAACACTGTCCCATCAATCCTGATTCACAAAGACAGTACAGCAGAAGAAGGACGAAAGTCATTATTTATTGCTCAGTGTTTCATCTCAAATTATGTTCTGTCAGAATTAATTTTTAACCCATAGCAGGGCTATAACATAACAAGCACTGTGGAGATGTGGTGAGCTGATTCCTATGACTGTAGTGTTGGAATTGAAGGATTCAGACTCTCTAAGAAGGACAGGCAGGGGAAATGAGTGAATGGTGTCGCCCTTCATGTCAGTGAGCAGTTGAAGTACCTGAAGCTCCACATGGGGATAGAAGAGATGATTGATAGCTTTTGGGTGAGGATTAAAAGGACAGCAGGTGCAGGTGACACCACAGGGGGAGTCTGCTGCAGGCTACGGGCTGCCCAACCAGAAAGATCGAGTGGGTGAGGCCCTCTATACACAGATGGGAGTGGCCTCACAGTCAGAAGTCCTGGTTCTCATGTTGGACTTCCATCTCCCAATACCTGTTGCAGGGACAACATAGCAGGACAGGAGGTTCCTGGAATGCATTAATGATAACTTAATTTTCCCCCTTGAGGAGAGGTGTTATGCTGGACCTTGTTCCCACTAACAAAGAGGGGCTGATGGGGAATGTGAAGCTGAAGGGTAGCCTGGGCTGCAATGGCCATGAAATGGTGGAGGTCCATCCTAAGATCCTTAGGACAGTGGTGAGTGTGCACAACAAGCTTACCAGTCTGAACTTCAGGAGAGAAGACTTTCACCTCTTCAGGGATCTTCTTGGTAGAGTACCATGGGATAAATCCCTGGAGGGATGAAGAGCCCAAGAACACTGGATGATATCTTGGAGAATCATTTCCTCCAAGATCAGGAATTATGCATCTCAGTAATGAGGAAGTAGGGTAAAAACACCAGGAGGCTTACTTAGAGGAACAATGAGTTCCTGGTCAAACACAAACATGAAAAGAAAGACTCCAGAGGGTTCAAGCAATATCAGCCAGACTGGGAGGAATACAAAGAGATTGTCTGAGCAACCAGGGATCGGGTGAGGAAAGCTAAAGTCCTGACAGAATTAAAACTGACCATGGATGACAATGGCAACAAGGAAAGTTTCTATAGGTACATTGGTGATAAAGGGAAGACTTTTGTCTCTGTTTTCACTGTCAAATGCTCTAGCCACACCACCCTCATCACAGAAGGTAATGGGATTGGGAAAACAAAGAATCTTTCACTGAAAGACAAGATCAGGGGATGTAGTTGACAGGACAAGGAGCAACAGTTTTACTGTGAAGGAGGTTAAATTTAGATTGAACATAAGGAAGAAATACATCACTGTGAGGGTAGTGACACACTGGACCAGGTTGCCCAGATAAGTTGTGGATGTCCCATTCCTGGAATTTTTCTAATCCAGCCCTGAACAACCTGATCTAGTGGGTGGCATCCCTGCCTGCAGCAGGGGGATTGGAACCATTCTTTGTTTCTGGGATAAGGAGCCCCATTAAATGTCATTTATAAAAATAATTTTTAAAAATGTTGAAAGCTTTTTTTGGTCCTGTTATCTGACTTCATTGTATTCTGTAATACTATCACAGCAATTTATTTAGCCATAAGCATAAATTATGCACCTGCTCATCAAATTGCTCTTAATAAGTGAAAGTGACAGAAAGATAGAAAGACCAAGATTAGCTGACCAGTTCTTTTCTCCATAGAACCTGTAATTCTAATTTTAAGTCATGCCGTATTAATTTGCTTTTCCTTCACAATTTATTTTTAGTCCCATCCCTTTCAGATATAAAACAAGGCAGATGCATGAGCTTTTTATTCCTTAGCATTCCATTTGAATATTTATCAGTGGAGAAAGTGAAAGCCAACAACAAAATCCCAGTGCAGGGTCTCGCAGTACTTCTTTGGAAAGATGATTAATAATGATTGTTGAAAGAACAGGATATGAATCAGACTAAATGTCCTAATGATTGACTCTGAGAAAAAGAAAAAATTCTTCATATCGGGGAAAAATTGTATTTATGATAAATTCCTGGAAGTGATTTAAAGCAATCTACTTGCTGACTTACTTAGCTAGGTAATTATTACAGCTATGGTCTAGGGAAAGATTTCTGATCCAGTTTAAAAGTATGAATTGATATCTCAGAACACGACTTCTGAGATGAATAAGAAGATGCTGTATTTGATTTATCTTAGATCAATAGTGACTAACTAAACATTGCAAAACAGGTACTTCTGTGCATATTGTGATAAAGCAATTTGTGCTTGCTTTTCCTTTGGTAATAGGTCTTATCTAGAGAAAAGTAGGGATGAACATATTCAGTTAGTTTCTTGAAATACAGTGTCATTATTTGATTCTCCTACCTTTTTATCCATGGACATTTTCCTAGTCATTTTTAGTTACTGCCTCCTGTGGGCTTGTGTAGCAGACATGCTGACTCCTTAATTAAAATTGCATGCCAGGAAGTAAGTAACTGCCAGCTGAATGCTTCCCTCCTACTGTTGCATTCTGTCAGCTCAAGGATGGTTCTCTTTCTCCTCCCCTCTTATTATTTTTTTAAGGAAATGTCAGTTGCTATTTCTCAAAGTAAATTTGGGAAACTCTGGAAAATTAACTTAATCCAGTGTTTAAATATACAAAATGTCATTAGTTTTTGTGTGGAAGAAAACATGAGCACATTAAAAGTATTGAGTCAGTTTTCTGGGTCTGAATAACCCAAACACTATGCAAATAATACTGGGATAAAAACGTTGATGGACAAAGTGGCTTATACTGCAGGTTTCTTGCCATCCAGGGACATCGTGGAACACTCCTGGAATTAAGCCAAAACCTCCCTCAGACATTTCTGTTTTCCTGGAGGTAAAGTACTATTCATGGAGGAATGAGAAGTGTGGACACCTGCCTGAAGCTTCCCAGGCTTTGGGAAGAGATGCAAGGCAGCAGCTGGTCATCAAGTGCACACGGTGAGGTGGATGCATCTCTGTGAAGCAAAAAGACTGACATGTGAGCCATGTCACTGTCAGGTGCTGCCAAAAGGGCCGTGGACAGCGTTGGTCGGGAGGCTGCTCCTGCTTCTCTGTGCCTATGCACTCAGCTTCATCTAGAATGTTTCCCTTTGAAGAACAATCACACTCCCTTCACTCTCAACTGAGTCAGAGTGAAGAGTTCAAAGCTGTTTCTAGGGTGGGAAAGTTGAAGACACAATCAATAGGGCCCACATTGGTCTCTTGAAAGCCTTAGGTAGAGACCCAGACACCAACTCTTCTCTGTCCACACCATTTGTTGACATTCACCATTGCTTCCTTCAGGCAATTGCCTTTTTTTGCTTATAGGAGATTGAGTAAGAACAGAAATCTTCTGTCAGACAAAGGGAAATAGAAGGAGTTTGGCAAAAGTTCCTCCCATCCTTCTAGATCTACTCTTTTTATGTTCCCTACCCTGTGAATATAGTAAACTCACTGTTCCAAATCTTTGCAGATATATGCAGGGTGTTAAAACAGACTGGTTTGTTTGCCCTGATAAGTGGAATTCACCTCTGCTGGCTGCATGAGACATCCAGGTAACTTCTACTCCACCGGCTCCCGAGAATGGAGCTCCTGAGCAGCTGAAGTCTTGGCAAAGTGCAGTGCACATGCATGTTGTGCTCTACAGCTCCCAGGGAGAAACAAGAGCTTAGCAGATGTGGTAGTTGGCTACTTTAGCATTTGAACCCTTCAGGGTAAGGTTTTTTTCTTTTCAATTGTCCTTATCTTTTCACTTACAGAGTGAAATTTTGACCCCAGGAAATTCAATAGGAACTTTCCCATTGATTTTAGCTAAGCTAGGATATCAGATTAATATTACAAAATGGGAAATGAAAGCAATTGTTTTAGAGACAAGTAACAACTTTTATTGCAGCAACTGATATACAAAAAAATCCCAGGGCTTGTAAGCTTTATATTCATATTGTACTAGGTTAAATACTCTTCTGAAGTTAAAATATACATGAACATACTCTAAACACAGCAGGGCTAATATTTTAACTAACTCCCAAAGTATTAACCTTTTCAGCATTAATTTTAGGCTGCCATTTTTAGGTTTAAGCTGATAAACCACAAAGCTCTACCACAACAAAAACACTGAAAAGTAAAATAAATAAAACAAGGACCAAAAATACCCTTGCCATTTGCTCTAGGTTATTTTCTTTGCCTAAGCCATCACAGTGCAAATTGAAAACCAGCTAAGAATAGATCCTTGTAGAATGGATAGCAATGGCTCTCTTACTCCAGTTTGGGTTTTTTCCATATTTATTGCAAGCAGGTAGGAGCAAAGATCATGAGTCCAGATGTCTGGCTGCTTTCAAAAGTTCTTGAGATTGAATTACAATGAGGAGAAAAGGAGCAGATAAAAACATGGATAAATACAAGATAAATTTTGAAACAAAACTTTAAAAAACCAATCATGGTTGCTAAGTAACAAAAACATACTTAACCTTTGCTAATGATTAGCAAACCACAAAAATTGCACAAGCCAGGAAACAAGCAGCAAATGAGTTTTGTAGATATTCTTTTGTTTTGGGAGTTTTCCAAGTTTCTTACTGTTTTTACTCTTCTAAAACTTTGAAAAGATAAGAGGGAGGAAATTACCTAGATTACTAAACTAAAGAAGGTATTGTTCCCCTGTGAAATATTAGCAACTGATGTTTTTATTCTGAAGATTTGTCTTCCTGCTGAATAATACTCACCATGAAACAAGATCTGAGCCTGAACGTACCAAGCTAGTTTTGGGGTAGGAGCTGGCTTTTGCAAAGTTTATGTCACCTACTCATCACCGCAAAGACAATGAGCATAGTCTTCACTTTGACTGTTAAGAGTCAACTATGACAAGTGTCTTCACAGACTCTGTTCCCTCTCAGGTCTTGATACTTTTTCTCTCAGCATAGGTAATCAAAGATACTGCTTAAAAAATATTATTTCAGCCTTTGAAAATCTCCTATGGCATCAACTAAAATTACACCCAGTCTAGCTCATCTATACATCTTTAACTTCATTTATAAGGCCTTTATCACTAGGTTTTGCTAAATTTCTCACATATAGCCCACAGAGTAGCATTTAAGGGATAAAATTCATTTCTCTCTAAGGGTCAGATTGTTAGATGATCTAAGGATGTACAGTGAGGTACAACTCTCAGGCCGTGAAAATACATTCCAGATATCCATGAGACCAAAGTTCAGTCCACAGCGACCAGTGCCATGAGTGTATGTTATTGCCCATGTAGTTTTTGGCTATAAAAATCTCGGGAAATCAGACACTATAAGATAATCTGTCTCCTTGCTTTACCTAATGAAGCCTAGCTTGATTTATCCTTTATGTATGGCTCCTCTAAGTCTCTTTTGTGTATCTGCAAGTTCAATAATAGGAGAAGCAATAACCCGCAGTTGTGAAAGTAAGATTTTCTATATGTATAATTGTAAGATCCTTGATCTCTGTGCATTTCTGCTGTGTGATTACATTTCTGCACCCAGTGGGAACTTTTATTGTTCTTTTCTGGTCTGCATTTCCTTTCTGCCCTTCATTAGCAGGCAGTACATCCTTGCAGGGTACGTTGACGGCATGAAAAGAGATGGTGTCTGTTCCTGTCACACAGCCTTTGTTTGGGCCATCAAAGACAGGGCAGTAGGAAAGAGCTTTCTTATTATCTGTGGCTCAGAAAAGGATGCCACACACCTGCGTACTGGAAAACAAGATATTCAGTAAAGCTGGTTGGGTATTTTGGGAATGATGTGCTTTGTTCTCAGAAAAAAACCAATGTTTTGATATTGAAACATAGAAAAGGAGTGATATGGACACTTTTTCATCCAATTTCTTTTGCAAAAATAAAAATTCCAGCTGCCCTGTTTGATATTACATTTAGCTTCATAATTTAAGATAGCAAGATGGATGTTAAAAATTAACTAATATATAAAACCATTCAAGGTGAACTGGAACAGTATATCTTGATTGATGCAAACAAAGTAACAAACACAAGTATGATCATTATTTTGCCAAAAACATTCAAGATGTGGAATGTTTACCCTGAGCTTAGAAAACAAATTCCTTTAATAACATAACAACATTCTTGGCATGAAAGGGTTTACTTCTTGAAAAAGTTGACAGAAAAGCCTGGCCATATTTTTTTCTCAAAAATAAGAAAAGGACAAACAGACTAAGAATAAGAATGCCAAACAGATCACCAGTACCTTTACAACTAAAGACTTTATCAGTTCTAAATTTAGGAGCTTATACTCTGGTAGATGATGATTTAAACCACCCATAGACTTAAGACACTAAAGATGAATTCCCTCGCTGATCATTAGAAGACCCTTTGAAGATCTAGTTTTGGAGGATGCAAAGGATCAGAGGATCACAGAGCTAGATGTATAAAGCAGTTTTCATAAATCTGTTCAATAAGGATAAAGTTTATTTCATTTATTTGTGACATCTCTATAGTAGATGCCTCTGCCTTTACTGATGTTTTTATTCTGTTTCAAATTGAGGGATAGAAAGAGGAACCTCCTGCTGATGAGTTATGAGATTTTACTAGAGATGTGGTTCAGAACAAGCTGAATTGTTCTGGTTGCATATTTTGCTGTGTAGGTCATTAAGGCAGCGTCGGATAACTAGTTTACTCTAAGAGGTCCAAGGTTTTGTCACCTAAGTAAAAGATGATTTCTCAAGTGTGTTTGTTTTATTCTGAGAATAAATATGACCAAGATGATGGCGTCTTTCTCAGATTGTTATGATAGTTGATAGTGTCCCTCCCTTATGCACATGCTTTACCCATGGTACTGGTTAAACACAGTTGTGTATGCTACTTACTCATCTCTGCAGAAATTATTAGATCTTCACGTAGCTCTAGATATTATTAATCACAAATGTAAGAGTTTTATTAGAACTTCCAGTGTTCTAAAATGCTTCTAATACAAGCAAATTGAAATTTCCTCTGGATTATGGATGTTGTCATAATAGCTTTGAAGCCATTGCCATGCCTCATAATACTGTTCTTTTTGAAAATATTGCTGCTCTTTATAAAAGCATCAAACATCAAATTGATTCTAAATGCCTAGATCTGAAATCAAGAGGAGAGTTATAACATAAATATTTTTGGAGTTTAAGAATTTCAGAGCAAAACTGAACTAACTAAATACACTCTCCTTACTGATATTTACAGTTAAGAGAAGAAAATAGGAAACAGGAATAAAAAATGGTCATATCCTGATAGGGTTAATAAGGTAGACAGTTTTATCAAGGCTGATGAAATCAGGTAAAAGAGTCTGCTACAAACAATAAAATAGATAAAAAAATTATGGGTTTTCCTTTTACTGGGAAAAGTTATGTGAAAATACCCAATGCACTGGAAAATGGAAGCACTTATGGGCTGGAGGAAGAACTGTGCATCAGTTGGTGCAGACTGAAAGACTTCCTGCAAAAATTTTCTGTAGAAAATTATTGGTGCCATGACTGAGATCAGTCCTAGAAACTTCTAAAGCATGGCTTTTTGTAGATGTCAATCTGAAGAATATTAATCTACAGGGAATGTATAGAAATGCTTACTTTTAAAACAGAATAAAAAAAAAAAACCAAAAAAAAACCAAACAACAACAACAAAAAAAAAAACCAAAAACAAACAAACAAACAAAAAATTAACAAACAGAAAACCCAAACACATTTAAACTGTAGTTATATTTCTGACGTATATATGCCAAATAAACAGAGATGATGGGAAGTTACACCATGACACTGGAAACCTACCTGAGAACCTGTGCACTCTTTCCCTGGCACAGTCAACATTTTTGACACATTTTATCTTTGATACTAGAAGTCTTAAATTTATTATGGAGCTCAAGATTTGTTTGTAGGCTTGCACTGAGTAAGCGCAGGTAAAGATGAGGGAGAGTCAGACTCATTATTCTAATTGGTCCCCTCCAGACCTGCATTTCTGAGTATGAATCTCCCCTTGTTGCCCCCTTTCCACCTGCCTCCTACACATCTACCCTGACATACACATTTTGTTGCTGATCATTTCTAAACTCATAGCAACTACCCTAACTTAATTTCCATTTTCAAGGGGTCATTATTTACTCTTCTTACTGAAAGAGACTTAATTTTTCAAACAAGCTCCTTCTTTACCATTGCAGCATCTTCAGATGAGAGGGAATTCCCTGCTCTGCACAATGCAAAGTCCAGTTCTGCAGTTCTGCTCAGAATTTAAATGGTCTTGCATGACACTGCATAGGTGAAACTCATTTGTATTCTTTTAACAGTTTATTTTTCAATATGCTGTTTGAAATTTGGCATCAGCTACATATGTTCCTCATTAAAAGATGAATTCGTTTTCAAGAACTGGTTCCAAGACTCTGGGCATTATACAAAAGCAAGGAAAGCCTCTTAGAAAATAGTAAGAAGAGTTTACTGTACTGAGGAAGTAAGGCCTTTGAGGCCAAATGCTGGGTCACAGTGGACATTTGATGTACAATGGGAAATACATGTTCACAGACTTGATAAAGAAAAGACAGAGTGATATTTTCATGCTTGAGAGAAAATAAACAACATTTTATTTACAGAAGTTTAACTCTTTTATCACAAAAGACTTAATCAGCCTCTTACTTTGCTACATGCAGTAGTCCAGAGCCAATTCTCTTCACTGTATAAGGATTCACATGTGTGTCTGTACAGAGGAAAGTTCCCTCATGATCAGTTGTCTTCTCTAAAATCATATTTAATTGCCAAAGCATCACAGCTCCTGGACAGCTCAGAGGCTGAAGTGGGATAGAGAGGCTGATTTAATCATTTGCCCATCAGAATAAAATATGAATTCTCAGTTCTATTGCCATTAGCATTGCAAAGAGAGTGTGAGACTCACATGTAGTTTTTAAAAAATAATAAATCTATTTCTTCCCAGATGCAGAATCCAGCTGTTTGAAACTAAGACCCCCTCCAAAAAAAAAAAAAAAAAAAAAAGCCGTGTACCACATATAATCCAAATGGCCTCACACTCCTGATCTCTTTTGAAAGGCTGGCTATGACAAAAATGTTTGAACTTCTATTTGATTTTTTAGCTATAAATTATTTCAGCAACCATAACACTTGAAGAGAATTTGATAAAATAATGACAAAACCCACAGAGGTTAAATATGAGATAAAAAGCCCCACACTCCTACCAGCCAGTGTTTAAAATGGCCATAAGGTACAATCTAATACTTAAGATCAAATGATCCAAAGTGAGCTGCTGTTGAATCTAAAATTTATCAGGTGCTTCTATTTTGGCTCAGAAAGTCCTCTTGCCTTTGTCTCCTGACCCTCATCTCATGCAGTGCTTGCATTGGGTGACTCTCTGCTAAGGTACATTGAGACAACCATCTGTGAGGTCACAAGAGCACAAATTACCATCCACTGATACTCTTTCAAGTAGGCACAATTCCAAAGAAAAAGGTCTCCTTTTTGACTTGAGTGCAGGGAAAATTAGTTCCCTCATTGGTACTTACTGCAGGATCTAAGCTTGTTGTTTACTTCTGTAATCGCCATATCATTAATAACGCCTATGTCATATCTGTGGATGCTTGATGAGTACAATTAGTATGTACCCCTGTGTACATATTCCCTCATCTTGGGAGGGGGCCTGTTCACAGTCTTACACTGATCAACATTTTCTTCCACAGAAAGAATTTCTTACACATATTAGGCACAATTATTATGGGTTTAGAAACCAAAAGCCTCTGCATCGCTGGTATTTTCAGAAACTAGATACAGATCAAATTCCTGCCAAATAATTCCAAGCAGTACATTCATGTTCCATTTATTTTCTACAATTGCATTATATGATCTCCAGTACTCACTGAGGCTGACATCCATTTTTTCATGTTGATGAGAATTCTGCTTCATCTCAACATGTAAGACAACTGACAGGTAGCAAGACTGGACAGCTTTCTACAAATCTCCCCTTCTTGCTCAGACTAGTTTGCTGTGCTCCTGTTATCTTGTCAACTTCCTATTGATGAATTTCATCCACATCTACACACACACAAAAAGTAAATAGAGTTTATTATTTGTATGGGATAGTGGAGTATTACCCTAAATCCTCAGAGAGTATTTAGGAGTTACTACACAAAACACTACTGGAAAGTTGCATTATGGCATGTCTTTTCTTGTCATGGACAGAGTGAAAGTTTCAAGCTACATCTCTGTGTTGATAATGGCGTGACCCAAGCAGGGTGGGGACATGAAATTAGCCACATATAATTTGGGATATCAAAAGCAAAGAAGTCATAGAAGTTGAAACCGAAGCTTTAGGCAAGAAATCAAAGCAGTTTCCCAGAGTTTGGCTTTATCAATGTTGCTAGTTCAGAGGTGTATAACACATCTCCCATTGTATAGATGTAGACAAAAAGCAAGGCTTAGTACATTGTCTTTCTTGCAGGAAATCATGCCACATCTCAAGTAAATTTTACTGGATCCCTCAAAAAGCTGCATGCAACAATTTTAGTTCTTTCTGTTAATTCATCCCTCATTGACCTGAGAAGAATTGGGCTTTATTTGTGTTTCTGCAGAGTACCTTCAGCAAACAGTTTTGTTTCCCTGGGTCTCTCTTTCCTTTCCTGTAAAATTGAATAAAAAGAACTATATAAAGTATTCCAAAATTGAAGAAAGAAGGAAGTACAGAAAGCAAAGCACTGTTATTAATTCACCTTATCTACACCATATCTCTTCCTCCAAACAGCATTTTGTTCTAAACAAAAGAAATTCATCAGAAGTTCAACATCATCCTTGGCCGATCATGTTTCTATGGTTACAGAGCCAGTGTTTTTCATCTGCAGAAACTAGGAAGAATTTTCCCATTTTAAAAGACTGTTATGCCCTGTCTCTTTGACCCTCCCTTACCAAGGACAGGCTATTCTCATTTTGCCAGTCTCATCAAGCCCTGCACTGAAAGCATCTCTGAATCAGACTGCAGGACAAAGCCTTTAAATACACAGTAAACATTATTTCCAGTAATACACATGAATTTCATCACAAAAAACTAGAAATGTAAGAAGAGATGTTATACTTTATTCCTGAAGGCTTATCCATTCTCTCTTTTTCAGCAGATCAGACAGGCCTTCTCATGATGGAAGGAACATGATCCTATTCCTGCTAACACTGTGTGCCTTGGCCTTCCTCTCAAGCCTGTTGCATATCTCACATAAGAGATGAGCCACTGTGCTTCTCCTCCAGTCCATCTTAGATATTTTCTATTCCATTTGATTTTCTACTTCAAGTACAATACAATGCATACACAAGCATGCATATATATTTATACATACGATTACAGAGTCACAGTAGATAAGCAATAAATGTAAATACCCAAACATTCACAAACCTCCTCTAATGCATGAAACACCATGAGAGAGTACAAATCCCTTTTCTCATCCCAATTATTCCTTTGTATGGTACAAAGGCATTCTTGTGGATTAAACTGAAGCTGTCCTTAAGTACAAGTTTACAATTATCTTAATATCCTTTGAAAATACTATTTGTTCCTCTTCTCTATGCCACTATGAAGAAAAGCAGCCCTCCCTTCTCAGGAAAGGAGCAAAGGCCATCTCTTCATCAGAATTTGGCTGCATCTGAGTGACCTTCCTCTTTATTTCCCTGTTGCCACCTCATTTGCACTCCTGTCCTTCAGTCATTTATGGAATTTTATCTGTTGCTATAACATTAATGCAAATTACCACATAAAATCTCAAAGTTAGTTTGGTGCAATGATCTACCATGACTCCTTGTAAACAAGTCTTTAATAGAATCCTATTTCCCTGATTACTCCCACTCATCTTCCTTTTTTTTTTTTTTTTCCTGGACTTTTGCTAACTTCACAGGAAACGACCAGGGTCTGAGGAACATGCAAGAGTACCTGAAAGCAGAAGCCTAGGAAAAAGTATATAGCTCATAATCTTGCCAAACTACAAAAAAACCTGAGATTTTCTGTAGCCCACTAAAGGCAACTTCTCTATATCTAATAACTTCATCATCATGGCTAGACTTCAGGAGCGAAGATTTGGGAGGGTTTTACCCACGCTTGCTGCAAGCACTCTGATTGCTGATAAGGCCAATGCGAGACAGGCAAGTCTGGTTGCAAAAGGCACAGCAGAAAGTTTCCATAGGTGGTACTATCAGGGCACAGTTCTTTCTGCGTTGTCTTTTCTCCTCCAGGCTGATTTTGCGTGCTGTTTCAAAGGAGACAGCAGCGTTATAGATTGTGTGTCTCCACGACTCCCGACTGGAGGCCAGAGTGGACCACTGATGGTGGTCAACATGGCCAAGGCTGAGGTGTTGTTTCAGGCAGTCCTTGTATCTCTTCTTCGGGGCTCCTCTCTTGTGAAAGCTGGTGGCGAGTTCACCACAGAGCACAGTCTTAGGGAGGCGGTGATCCTCCATCCTGGAGACGTGCCCTGCCCAGTGCAGCTGCATTCTCAGCAGCATAATATCTTATAACTAATAACTTATAACTTACTGTACATTTCTACCACAAACCAACACAGGTTCACCTTGAAATGTTGTCAAACTTCCACAATATTCCAGAACAAGGAGTTCTGATTTAACTAGGCATGGGGTGAAGCACTTCTTCCTTTCATTTGACCTTGTACACACACCTCTAAAAAAAAAAAAAAAAGAGAAAAAAGTGTACCTTTTTGACTATATCTTCGGTGCTATTGTGTGTGAATTCACAGTGAAGCAAAGAGGAGTAATAAATCAATAGTCACCATGCTGCTCCAAATGATTGGCACAAAGGTTAGCTGAGCAGAGACTGGCACAACCAAGATGTCATTAGTTTAAGAGCTAGATCAACTAAGATACACAGAAGAATAAAATGTTATTCACTTTCTTCTTCTAGACTACAGTTTAGAAATAGGACAAATACTTAACTGTGAAAGAAGGTTTACTGGAGTGACATATGCCACAAAAGGGTAAGAGGTTCAGAGCAGGGGTGTCTTCAAGGGAAAGACCTGTCATGACCTGGTTCTCAAAAGCTGCTGATTCAGCACAATAACTAAACCTAGATATTCTACTACTTTACCTTGTGTCCCCAAATCCTTAGAAATGCTTTCAGTGCCAGACAGCTGCTCAGCCTATTTTGGAAAGAAGCCGTGACAGAACCCGCTAGATAGGGACTTTTGGGTGGAAGGAAAAGGACTCTTCTGCCATAAAGTTTCCAGGATGGGGAACGATCTATGCCATGATGCTTCAAAGTGCCATTAGAATTTGTACTGCTCCCTTCTACACATTCATGAAAAGGGACAACCAGCCATTTTATTTTTTCACCAAAAATGCAGTAACAGAAAATTTATAATAATAGATAAAACTCAATAAATTAGTATTTGTCAAAACTGTCCCTGTACTCAACTTCATAGGAATAATTCAAATAATTATCATTAATAAGTAATGTTTTTGGTCTGCATTCTTTTCCCCCTTAAATGCATTTTGTTAATCAATCTGCAGGTCAGACCTAAAGATGTCTATCCATTTTAGAATGTAAGAGCCAAAATATAAATATTTCTATAGTATCTAAATAAACTCCAAGACCAAGGCCAAAGTGTATTTGAGGGTTCTTTTTTTTTTTTTT
>VXAU01000621.1:182582-254511 GCA_013399695.1 Formicarius rufipectus
TTAACTCCTTTGGAGATTTTGAGGAAGGATATAGTACTCTGGAAATTTTCTGGAAAGATCAGAATCCGATTTTCAGCTGACTGATGCAAACCAACTGAGTAAGGATGCCTTCTGTTGGCATCAGTTTGCATTAGCTGTAAATTGGGGGCCATAGCATTAGGTCTGGTCATGGCTAAGTTTTATTTTTATGCCTCACTAAAAGCTTAAATGCAGTTTTAATAAAAAAAAAAAAAAGTTTGACAAAGAAGTGGCTGCCAATTCCTCCTTAATTATTACATTCACCAAATACTAGAGCTAACTTGTCATCATTTTGAATTTTCTAAGTGGGAAGAAGTAGAAAAAATAGATAAGATGTTAGTTACAGCAAATAGCAATTAAGATTATTGGCAGATGAAGACCCTCGGGGAACTAGAGTCCCATATAGCAGTGATAATCAGATAGTCCAGCCTTGCACTAAAGAAGAGAATGGGGCATGTTATGCAATATAAATTATTTAAAACCAAAGCTTTAAAGAAAAATAGGATAGAGAAACACACGCTGAAAAATCCTTTCACTTTTTCTTGTCTTCTAAGGTACAAACAGACTTCATATTTGATCACAAGCTTCTTGACTACAGGCAGAGCAGGTTGCCCAGAAGCTCCTGGCATGAGCCTGCCGTCCCTAAAGAGACTAAATGCTCCCCAGTTTAGTTAGAGGATCTGCTGAGCAGCCCTGTGGTGTCGTTCATGGGACCTGCATGTCAAGAATCACAATAGCACATTCCCAGCAGAAAACAGATGCTGCTTTTTCTTTTTGTCACTAAGCCACAGCAAAAGCAGCCAGCTGACCTAATATTTAGATTGTCATAATGGAAGAGGCATCTAAGGATTGATACTGAAGATGATCTCAGAAAGTGGGAAGGCTTCTTGGATTACTACCTGCTGTGGTAAATCAATTAAAAAAATTAGTGATGAGATAAAATGAGAGAGAAGAAAAACCTTACCCTCTGATACTGGAGACAATAACCATTGTTTAAAGATGTTGCCAATCTTTCCACCAGGCAGCAACCTTGTGCAACAGCACTTGTGTCAAGTTAGAAGCATGAAAACAAGATTGCTTCTGTTCACATTTCCTCCCACCTCATCTCTCTCAAACAATAATGAGGCTGAGTGGATGAAGTCATTGTAATCTTAACAGCTGTAATAAAACATTCACACCGTAAGACACCATGAGCTTAGACTAGATAACTCACTACTGGAAACAGCATTTCTGTCTTTAACAATGTAACCAACACTGAGGCTTTGCCATGAGGGGTATGGTGCGTTGCCTTTGCTATTTGTATTCTGAAAAGGGTGCACAAAAAAGAGTTCTACCCATTTTCCTCCTAATTAGCACTGCCTTAGGGGTCATATAACTCAGAAATACTCTTAGGACAACCACATTCTTCTATTTCTTTAAGCATGGGGCTCTATGAAGCTGTAGTAATACCTTTTTATTCACTAAAGTCTCTTTTAAAACTAAGTAATCCACTTCTTTCAGTATTCAGAGTCCCATCTGCTTACTCAAGGGACAGGAGAAAACTGACATTCCTTTAGTCAGCAATGAAACACCAGCATCTTTCAGTGAACATTAGTAAGGTTTCATTACAATTTCTGCATTATCTTACATTGTAGTTCCCAATGTAAAAGATATTCTGTCCTCAATTTATTTTTACTGTCAACACTGTGATAGGGATCATAAAAGTAAATACCTTTGATAGACAATATAGATAAACCAGAAGATATGTAAGTTCACAATGGCCTTTGCATCAGTAAAATTCTTCTCTGGTTTCACCTAGCAGAACATATGTCTTTAGTGAAACCTAAGCTGGAAAGAATAGACCTCGAGATCCAGAACTAAGATGGACTGCACATAGGAAGTGCTTTTTTGGGTCACAGAGACAAGACATTGTCCCATGTCATTGCTTCGGTGTTAACTTGACAGAATAGGGAGCTTAGCATCCTGTGCATAGAAAGAATGAGAAACTTGGAAATTATACGTAATAGTTGTCAAGGATGACAGCTGCCTTTGCACACCTGGCATGTTGTGACTTCTGACATTAACTGCAGATAATGGAATTGTGCAGGTGACATCTTCAGCCCAGTGGCTGGTCTCGGGCCACATGCTTGGAGGGTAACCCAGAGCCACGGTGCCTTATCAGTTGGTATCTGGCACGTAGGCTGTACTTTCATGCTCTGCTGAAAAACACCAGCTCACCAGGTGCAGGGGGACATACCACTGTTCCTCACCTCAGCTGCAGTGCTGGGATGCTCTCCAGTGTTAGTGCAGAATGAGAGAGTACACTTCATGTTCATGCAGCTACAGGCAACATTTACTACTTTGAAAGAGTTTTTAATTTTCAAAGAATTTTTATAGGTCTATACAACTTATTAACATAATTCCCAAACTCATGAGTAACTTCATATTTAATTTTTTTTTTCCCCTAAGACTTATTACTCTACTCTGTCTTGGGAACTGACATGTCTGCCAGGGCTTTAATAGTGATCTCTTGAAATAATACAGTGTAGGAACAACAGGTTCACTTAAATAACATTAAACAGAATAGAAATAGCTGGCAATTGGTTGGAAGTATATACTACATATAGGGGGCAGATAAAGTAAAATTAACTTTGGATATAAAGCATACACAATCAATTGAAAATAAATGCAAGTTTTCCCCAGTAACCATCATAGAATCAGGTGGACATTCCCTAAGAAACTGTAATTTAAATATAAAGAATTATTGTTTTCAGAAAATTTGAAAAAGTTTTGAGACTTCTCTCTTTTTATTAATTTTCTTTTTATTCTTTTTCCTGTTGTTTACACATATATTACATTGTTGAAAAGCAAGCAAGCAACTAGAGCAAGGTAACTCAACTGGATAAAGTAAAGGTAGGTTTGAAAAAGTTTTGCACTGACAATATTAAAGGGCATCTCAAAGCAGTGAAAATAAAGCCAGCTCCTGTTCTAACAGCTTGAACTAGATTGCATATTTTCCTGCGGCAAAGTGAATTAAAATGATCAGTTCTGCTTTCTGATATCAACAGAAATGAAGTTCTTACGAAGCCATTAAAAGTAGAGCTCATTGAGTATCTTCCTGAATTTCCTATTAGGCTTTTGTCTTGGAGGTGTACCAACTAACCTCTATCAGATTCAGAGTCCCACATGCAGATGTGCAGCTGGACCCAAGACTTTTATATTTATGTATACTTATGTATACTTAGGTAAAATTGAGATATCATTGCAGTAACTAAAAGTGACAGGGCAAGGCATCTCAGAGATGTGTGTCTGCACAAGGTAACCACGTGCCACAACTGTATTAGTTCCAAAGTAGCAGGGAAGCAGGTTCAGCATTGCCAGTCATAAATGCACTAAATGCAGGGTGTCCATGTGTCTGCCAGCAGGTGTGAACCCCACAAGCACAGCTTTGTGAGTGAAGATTTCTGTCAATGGCCATAGAACAGCATTCTAAGTCAAAATTCCAGATCACCGTGACCTTGCATTGCCGCTCTGTGGGTGGCTGGATCCTACAGCAGGTGCTGAAAGAGGTTGGGTGGTACCACTGTTCGCAAGTCTGGAGGCAAACTGACCTCTTCATGAACCCTCTCATTGCCTAAGACAAAGTGGTGAAGGCATTTCAACTGCAGGGAGTAGCACAGGTACTCCATGATATCTCCCAGACATTTCAGGAAATCCCTCCTGCGTCACCATGACAGAGGTACGGTGTTTAGCAGGTGCATTACAACAGTCTTCCAGGTACAGCTGGAAAAGTCTGTGCCCATTGGAATGGGGGTAAAGAGCTGCAGGTGTTTGAGGTGCAAGCTGTCAGGCAACATCTGGCTGGCAATGTGCCTGAAGAACTTCACCTCTGCCACAGCATAGATCTCAGGCCACACTGTGCTTGGGGTGAAGTCAGCCTCTATGGGCCTGCTGCTCACAAAGATGTTGGAGTCACATTGCTGTGAGACTTTTCTAGCCTTTGGTCAACTGGAATTTGCAGGAGCAGCTGGAGGGCAGAAACACTAAATGCCAATGGTAGAACTGAGGCAAAAGCAACAAGACTGACTTCACTAATCGGCAGAACCAGTGGGCACATCTAGGCACAGAGTGGGGAGGAGGCTGGGCTTCTGACTCCTCCTCAGCTCTTCCTAGGGGTAGTGGAGGAAGCACAGCCTCTTCTTTCCCAGCTGCTTCCTCATGCAGATCCACACCAGCTTCATGTGAATGCAGAAGTTCCTTGCCTGTGCCCTGCAGTGTCCAGCCCCTGGTGGAAGGCAAGCCCCACAGAGGGATTCAGGGGTATAAGCACGTGGTAGACCATATCCTCACCACAGGGACTCCAACCTTTAAAGACATTGCCCACTCCAATGGCTTGTTGTGGCAGTGACTAGAAACTATTTGACACACTGTCTCCAAAGACAGGCATGAAGTTGTCTAGCAGGTCACTTGTCAATGTGCAACCTCTGTCCAGGTCCTGAACAGGCCACTGTATGCACTCTTATAAAAGCAGTCGTAGGTTATTTCCAATGTTGCTGTCTTTCTCTTCTTCATTTGCATCATTGCCTTTTCTTTAATTTCCAACATCATTGTCTCTGTCCACTTTTGCATCATAATTTCCTTCTTCATTTCCGTCACCATTGTTTTCTTCTTCATTTGCATCTACTGTACCATGTTCTTCATTTCCAGCATCATTGTTGCCTCCCTTCACATTCGCATAACCTTTTTCTTCTTCATTTGCACCACTTTCTTCCTCATTTCCAATATCATTGCCTTCCTCTGCCTTCACACCATTTTTTTCTTCTTCATTTTCCTCATTATTGCCATTTTCATTTGCAGCAACATTACCATATTCTTCTTCATTTTCAGCATCTTTGTTGTCTCCCTTCACATTCACATCACCATGTTCTTTGTTGGCATCACTGCCTTCTCTTCATTTCCAGCTTCATTGTTTTCTTCCTTCACATTCACATAATATTCTTCTTCATTTGCATCTTTTCCTTCTGCATTTCCAATATCATTGGCTTCCTCCACCTTTACCTCATCATTTTCTTCTTCATTTCCTTTCTGCTTCATTAGCTGCAACATTACTGTGTTCTTAATTTCAAATATCAGTGCTGTCTTCCTTCACATTCCCATAATTTTCTTCCTCATTTTCATCAGTGGCTTCTTCCTTTCCAACATCACTGGCTTCCTCCACCTTCACATCATTTTCTTCTTCATTTGCCTCAACATTGTCTTCTTCTTCATTTTCATCATCCTGTTGTTTCCCTTCACATTCTCATCACCATGTTCTTCTTCTTCACTCACATCATTGATGCCTCCTTCATTTCTAACATTACTGCCTACCTCCACCCTCATATCATCATTTCCTTCATTTGCATCAACAATGCTGCCTTCTTCATTTTTAATGTCATTGTCATCTTCCTCCACATTTGTGGCATTGTTTTCTTCTTCCTTTGCAACATCACTGTCTTCTTCTCATTCTTCTTTGTCCTCTCCCAGGTTCTTGCTGGAGCTCTTCTCACCACTGCAGTCTGCTTCATGGTCACAACCCTTAGAGAAGGATCAGGACTAGAACAGGGCTCCTCAGGCAACACCACTCTGCTCCAGGCTCCAGGTTCCCCTGCTCCAGCTGCTGCAGCAGCCAAGCCATTTCCCAATTAAGGTAATCTCCACATTGCTTCATCAATTCTGTTCCCAGCTGCTTGTGGGTACTGGATGATACTTTTCACAGGCATGACAAATCATAATGTGAAAGCTGTGGCCTGAAGGACACACAGAACGGTTTCAGTGGGGCTCGGGTGGAGGGAGATAGTATGTGGAGGGGAAGCTTGGACAGGGGTTGAAGGGATGCCATAGTAGGATGGAGAGTGGTCCAGGCAGCTGGCTGAATGTAAGGCCTGTCCCATGGCCCCAGCCCCAGCACCATGCCCTGCCCAAACATAACTCATTCTGTGAGACCTGATTCTCTTTCATACCAATAAAGCTCACTTCAATACAGGTGTTTCTGCAAGATCAAAATTGAGACCACTGCAGATTATTTACTTCATCTATTTCAGAGCCTGGGGTTATAATTAATCCACACTCCTATCATTGCCTAACTCAGTGGTTTTTAAATCTGCAAAAATGCTGATACTGTAAAACAAAATAGGTAGGTGCTTACCACCAAATTTACAGCATTAATGACATAAACAATTCTCCCTTCTGTTTATGGAAGTGGATTTTAGTTGCATTTTGACTGCAAATATATTTGACTAATGAAGCAGATGCACAAATAACTTGTAAAATTTTATTATTACAGAGATGATTAAAAGCTGCTTTGTGACTTCATGGTATGGGTGAAAATAAGCGAAGGCCCCGTTCACAAACTTTACAGACCAAAACCAAATACCTAATTTAAAAAACACAACTTAGAATGCATCTGAGTGAAGATTTGGTTTTCTGAGGAAGAACTCATCCTACAGATTTCCACAGTGTTCCTTTTCATAAGTAGTTTATCTTTCTTGAAAAACTGCCATAGTAACCAAACAGTTGTTTTCAAGGCAAAATCAAATTTGCTTTTTCTTTTTTTTTAAGCGATCCCGTGGATTTTAAAAGAATATACACTACAAATGCTGGAAGTAATTTAAATGTTTCAAGATCTGAATGCTAACTCCATTGTTGCTGAATTTTATGGTCTCAGTAGAATCTCTGACCTTAAACTCTCAAAGGAGAGCAGGAACCACTTTGTGCATTGTAGGTTTTCTATTAATCTTTATATATAGCTCTGGTCTGAACACGGTTTTACAACATGCAAGGGCCATTTATTTCCTACCATGTCCATCTTTAGCTGACAAAAAATGAAGTGTTGCCACTTAATCACAGGTTCACTTCCTCACAACAAATTATATATAAAGTTTTGTTATGATGTATTGCACCTTCGAAATATAAAAATAAATATCTGCACTTGTGTCAACAAGAATTTCTGTTTTGTTTTTGGTTTTGTTTTTTTTTCCCCACATACTTCTACTCCAGGCTTTTAGAGTTACTAGTTACATTCACTTAGTACTCTATAAAACTTAGCCAGGATAGATTCATTGAAGCATTCATCAAATTCAATACTGGATGACTTAATTAGATCTACAAGATAAAAATAAGATAGAGTAAGCCAAAGAAACTGAAAAGCACTCCTGCCTAAGTAGTCTTAGTCTTAAGGCTTCCCTAAGTAATTTATTCCTAGTTTCAATAAGAGAATAATACATTGTTTATGTGGAGAACAGCTTTCTGCTAACTAAAGGAATGTACTTTATCCAATAAGACAAGGCAAAAAAATCAGATTCTATGTAAGCTCACAGGAGCAAATCTAGTTTGCATTATCAGGGGGGTAGGTCCACGATGATGCTTGATTATAAGCTGAATCACCTATTTTAAAATCTGTGACCAGTTTTTCAGTTCTATTTCCTTTGTGGTGAGGGTATTAAAAAACAGTGAAAGGAAAGTTAGTCTGAAAAAACATTATTGCCACTGATATAATAAGCAGTTTTTAAAAATATCCTCCATAAAACCAAATCACAACAGCAATAACCTGACCTGTTAGGGAACTATGACCCACACCTCGACAGGTCACACGGCGAACCAGGAATCTCTGCCTCGCAGGCAACTAGATGGCACTGCTCTGCTTAGCACAGCTGCAAACAGAAACACCAGGATCAGGTTTGCTAGGCCACTGAATCAGCCAAGGATCTAACTGAAGTCACTTTTATCATCAGTGTCAACACAAAAGAAAGAAAAGTCAAAATTCATATCTTTTTATATGAATGAAATAAGTTTCAGTGTTTTCTTCAATAATTTTGAAGGACTTATTTATTGTAAGGGTATTTAAAGAAAACTGTGCATTAAAAATATGTGATCAGGAAGATAGAGTTTAGGTATGAACAGATGCTACCTACAGGTCAATACACTCAAGTGCAGACTGGTATAAAATCCAAGCAGAATAATAATTTGTAACAAAGTGTAGCTTTAAATGGTTTAAATAATTCTACATCATATTTACTTATTAAATTACATTATATATTACATTATTCTGATAGTCTTGAACATGCTCTCATTAGCTAAATGCTTTAGTGGTTATAGATCCCAAGTTAAAATCAGGCTGCAGTAAGCAATGACAGTTATATTAAAAACATATTTTCCATTTAAGTGTCAATGGTTTGGAATGAATATGACTGGAGATCTAAGAAGAAAGCATTCCCTGCCACTCAAGAAGGAGATTCAAAACCAGTTATATATATGACTTCTCACAGCAATATTTGAACCAAAATAATGATCTCTGATTAACAAAATCAGGGTTTTGCTCTGCTTTGCTAATGATTTAGGGTGAATTTTTGGACTGCAATTTAAAGCCCAGAACTGGTCAGCCCCTGCAGAGCCAGCTGGACCCTCAGATGTGCACAGATGCACCAGCTGGAGCTGATGGGTTTTCCAGCTCTAGTGGAATAAGAGGTGAATTGCTCATCATCCAATTTCTGCAAATTAACTCAGATCACCTCTTTAGATGTTCCAAAGAGAATGCTTCTGTGATCCCATCTGTTCAGTGGAAGAGCTTGGGAAGCAAATATCCCCAGAAGAGAGTTCCAAGAACTTCTTGGGTTAAGAACTTCTTAAATCATAGCAGCTTTTGGCAAAGTTAATGTCTGTGCTTTACTTCTTTCTGTCTTTATAGAGTTTGTCTGTCCAGGGGTTGGAGAAGACCTAATGTAATTCAGATTGCGTAGGAGAACTACAGAAAATCTTAATAAGTAACACAGCCTTTTCTGGTTTGCTTCTGTCACTCTGTGCAATAATCTTATGCCTCTCTCAGCTCCAGCTAAGCCTCAGCTTTCCTTTATGGCCAAAGTGAGAAGGCTTATGCATAGAGCTATATGTATTTATGTTTCGCAAAGGGATAATCTGACACATGCCAAATAGAAAACTTTTATGACATCATTTTAGCACTTCATTCTTTTCATCTGGAATAGAATAGCCAAAACAGTGTGTTAGGACTTCTTATTTTGTATACTCAGATTTCTGAAGTATGTTTTTGTACATTATTAAAGAATGCTACAAACTGTTATGTGACAAAGGGTGTGTCTAGTTCATTAAGTCTTTTGCCTTAGGACTTCTTTTGCCTGCAGTATTTACAATAAGGCACCTTCAATTTCTAGTAGCTACATTATTCTTTGATAAACCTTTGCCCTACTATTGCTATAGGCCTAATGTAAACTATTCAGCTATGCTAACAATCAACGACAGAATGAATTGCCTTGCAGCAAAGAGAAAGAAATTGTGACTCAAAGACCTTTAAAATCAATTCTGTAAAACTGATAGAATGCTTCCAGCACTTTGCCTGAGAGCAATGCATTTCTCAGCAGGCCCATCAGGTCGGATGCAAAGAAACCCACTCACACTGCCTCCCAGCTGGGGCACACACATTTATGCAGAGCAGTTTCTTTTCCAGTTCCTGATCCCAAATGTCAGACTCAGTTAGATGATGGGTCATTCCTGGGTGTTCAAAAAAAATCAAGACTAACAAAAAAAATCGACTACCAGAAGCTTCAGGACAAAATTCCGTAAACTGGCAATGTTGATTGTATGAGGTGCTACCTCCTTAATTATCAGTTCATTTTGTGTTATTTTTTCTGCCTTATAGCAAGTCCATCTTGCTGCCTCACCAGTCCCACTTTGCTTTGCTTATGAGCTCTGACGAGATCACAGCTAGAGATAACACAGTTGCATACAACAGGCAGAACTGGGTTGTGATTGTGGCAATTGGCTGGGATATCCAGGCCTGTAATTGCTTTATAATAATGGTATCTGGTCCTTTTTTTGCACAACAATCTTGTGTTAAAGTTGTCTCTGACTCTTAGCTAACCAAGAGCAGGGTGCCAAAGGTACAGTTGCATGCAGATGGTGTAACAAACATAGAAACCATCAGAAATGTAAAAAGCTTCAGTTGAGGAGTAAGACACAGCAGAGAAATCCCTGCTGTGGAAAAACCAGGCTGGAGAAGCCCTTGCTTTCCGAAAATAAAATAGCACTCAGCCATTCTTAGGAAATACAGTTCTATATCTCAAATTAATGTTCTGTAAGACATCCTATTTGCTTTTGGCCAGGTTTTAATTTTTCTTAATTGTTTTTCTGATCTGATGGTGAATCCTTACTCCTAAGGGTGATTACTTTATTCCCTCAAAGTATTCATTAAAGAATGCCATTTGGGTGAGGGTTAGAAGGGAACAGTATTGGAGAAAAGACTTTTGTGAAACATCTTCTATATTGAACTATTTTAAGGACAATGATTTATTGGCATGAATTTCTCTGGAACAACCACTTTGATCATTAATTTTTGCAAGAGCAAGTCCTGAGGATATTCATATGACATTTTTTTTGATGCAGAAGGAAATTAATGTCTGGGACAGGTTGTCAAGTAGCAGTTGAATCTGTCATCATCACTTTGTGCTTGTGTGATACATGAATTGTATCACAATTGCACAGAACAAAAAGACAGTCCAGATGTGGAAGCTGGAAGTATATACAGACTGAAATAAGACAACTATCTCTCTTTTCTGGTTAGAATTCACAATTTTGAATTACATTTCAAGACAATAATCATGGCAATTCTATGAATAAAAATGCAGTCTATTTTATTTAATATTTTAAAAATATTTTAATCATGAGTTTCTCCTTATATGTTTTTTTCCAGTACTGAGGAGCGTCATTGCAGTGTAGACAATGCTATTGAGGAGAAACTAAGTGGAATAAAAAGTAGAGCAGCAGCAATCAATACAAGCATAGGAAAACTGGTAAAGACAAAACAAATTAGTCAAAAGTAATGACATAGGTTTATATAACTTGTCAAAACTTATAAATTGAACATCCTGTCAGCCCACCACTTAGTCAGCTGGTTGCTCAAAGGTACTTGAGAAAAAACAGATATTTGTATCAAAACTGAGCATGGTTGATTGCTGGTTGCAGAGAGAGAAGATTATGGGTCTCCATATGTAAATCAAAATGGTTGTGTACAGAGAGGGTGGCATAAATATGGAATGAAACAACCTCTCTGCCTGGTGATCATGGGATGATGGGAATGGTGGCTGGATTCACAAGACTTTGGGATAGATTGGGTAGATACTAAAGCAAAGGACTGGGCTGTGCAAAAAAAAAAAAAAAAAGCAGGTTTTACCTAGAAGCAGGTTTTCCAAGTACTTTTCTGCTTCTGTGACAATAAAAGCTATGCAAAATGACAATGATATGCTTAAATCAAGGTGTTCGACTAATTTATACTTTTGCCCATGGTATGTTGCTATGTACCTAAATAATTGTGTAAGCTGTGCTTTACAAGAATCCAGAGACTCAGAGCTGCAGCTACAGGAGAAAAAGGAGGAGCAAATCAAACCAAACTAGCTGGCTGAAGAGTGCACACAGCTGTTAGACTCCATAGTGTTCTCAGACAGGCTTACAAACGGTACATTTCTCAGTTTGTAACAGAACTGTATTTTACAAACTTGCTAATATATTAGTCTAAGGCAAACAGCCCTAAATCTGTAGCAGCTGATTTCATTATTTGAGGAATCTTTCTAATCCTCAAGTCCAATCTTTAAAGACTTTTTGGCAATTGTAACATTGAAAAAAAGCCTCCGAAAATGTCAAGTAGGAACAGAAAAAAGAATTGTTGGTTTGTTTGGTCTTACACTGCATGGGCTTCCATGCTTAATTTTTACCCAGCAGATCAAAAGACTGAATTCTTCCAAGCTGCATTGAACTTTTATAAATTCTTGCAAATATAAGAGCAATAATATCACAGAAGAACCATGTTGTTCATATTTGAATAGGTTATCTGGCTAGTATAATTACATTAAGAAAAATAATTAAAAATATGGATTCCCATATAGAACAAATGACGTTTATCAACCTTGCAGAAGTTTTACCTATAGAAAAGCATCTTCTGCATTAAAATCTGTAAAATCTCAATTTTAAATTATGTGTAAAAAAAAAATTCCTATTTTTTTTTAACTGAAAGCATGTTTGTTGGAAACTCTCAGGATTCTGCAGTTTTAAAGAAATCAAATTTATGCAATAGTCCAAAGGGTTTGTAAAACTAATTGAAGGGCAGACTCAAATTATTGTAGGGATTACTGGGCCTCTCAAGTCTGGTTGTCTTAACATTGGTTCAGTTCTTAGATTTCAATTGAAATGAATCTAAGGCCATGATACCGGAAAATATACACACTGAAGTTTTTACGGAAATGCAAAGAAATGAACTCATACATACTCTCCTAAGGCCAGTGGTTTTTAACTAGATATATCCGAGTTGTCCTTTTTAGGAATATTTTCCCAAATCAAAGCCTAAAATAATATACCTGCTGCAGAATTTGTAAATGTATTTGGTGGGGGTAGAGGATGTTCTTGTGTGCTTCTACTCCTGGCATTCTGCTACATCATCAAACCACCACAGATGATATTTTCAAGGACAGCTAACCACACAGCACTTAAACAAACAACAATATCCAACTACAGAGTGTTGGAAAACCTGAGGTTATGGAAACAACATTACACTTCAAAGGAATATGGTAACCATTTTGTAGATTCAAGTCACTGGAAAGGTTAGGGAGCTTATAACTTAGAGACACTGGCACTTTCCGGCACAAATACCTCTCTCACACAAAAATATATTAAAAGAACAAGAAGGAAAAACAAACAAACAAACAAAACAACAAAAACAAAAAACCAACAAAACAAAACAAAACCAAACAAAACCCAAACAAACAAACAAACAAACAAACAAACAAAAAACCAACCAAAACTGGCTGCAAGCTATTATTGTGTGGCAGAACATGTTCTTTTCTTTGTAATATACATAATGAAATACAATCACTCACCAGTTCATCATTCAAAAAGCTAAATCTGATTTTACAGTCAAAATGCAATTTCATCTCATCAGGTTCCACAGTGCTGAAATACCAAACTTAACAATAGATACTGATGTGATATGTTTGAAATTAAATTGAATCACTGCAAACAATGAGTTTCTTCAGGGCTGGCCTTGACTGAATATTTTCCCACTCCATTTTGCAAAGAAATCATCAGGTCTAATGGCTTCAAGCAATATAAGTGACATGCAGGTTGAGCAAATAGCAGAACAACATCACTGAGAGAATGCCCCACATGAAGAAAGAGAAATCATCACACACAGCACTGCAGGCCTTATTACTTCCACATTTCATCTGAGGAGCTTTTAACCAAAGCAAGGAGACCAGCCTTAAACCAGTAAAGTCTGTGAAAAAGATTTTGATTTCTCTAATCCTGAATAAGGCCCAGTGTTTGAAGGTCATTGCGTGAAGGTGGGGTATGGACATAAAAGGTGGACTCAGAGGCCTGGGTTTGAATTTTTTATCAAATGTCAGATGTTTTTTCAAAAGCTTTCAGGAGGAAAGCAGAGGAGAAACTTCTCAGTGCACAGGCAACACACTTCAGAGCCAGTCTGGGAGACACGGGTGGCCGTGGCCAGCCACCTCAAAGAACAGCATGGGCCATGGGCTGAGTGGATGCTGCTGCTCTGCATGGCTGTGCACTCCATATAGAAAAGCTGGGAATTTTCCTCTAGAAGAGGAGAGTCTTATGGTGATTGTTATACAGTTTCCCTGGGAGAAGGAGACAGTATAGACCTGAGAGCATATCACTGATATATAATAAAAGGAGGCTTGCTTAACTCATAAACAGTCATTAAAAATAATTAAAAATAATGCATCTAACTGAATTTAGTCTTCTCTGGTCATTTATTTCCTTGAGATTCTGTGAGAGACAGATTTCTTCAATATAGTCCATATGTACTAATTTAATTTTTCCCCCTGTGCCCTCAAATAAAAAATAAAAGGCAGGGGTGAAATATCCAGTCTTGTTTGGGGGTTTTTAGAGATGAACTGCCAGCCAATTCCTTCTTTCAGAGCCAGATGGCTGTGAGGTAATTCCAGTATCAACTGTTCAATTCCTAGATGCCTGTTTGACAATATTGTTCTTTATTTGTTTATTTTAGGGATAGATCTGCAGGGAGCTTTACAGTCTCTGTCATCCTCACTTAGAGAAAAACCTATGCGAGCAAAGAAGGGGTTGGGAAAACATAACCTGTGAGGTTTCCTTGGGAAGACTTTCTCCTAATCCTTCCAGGAGAATAGTGAACTGAATGGCCTGTTGAAAGCAAAAGCACTCAATTGTCAAACTGCTCCAATCCTCACATAATATGGGCATCTGAGACTTCCCTGCAGGACAGCAAATATGTGTCCATAGCAGTGCTCCTTCTTCAGTACTGAGCTCCACTGCCTTCTTGCTGGCCTTCCAAGCCCTCTTGCTCACTGACATGCTTCTGAGGGCTCACCTCAAAGGGTACAGAGACTTCAGAAGAATTTCTAGGGAAAACATGTAAATTCCCAGAAATGAGCTGAGTACCTCACACGGGAAGCCTGCAACACTCAGGCAGTGGGTTGATGCCGCTGCTGCAATTGATAGAATGGGAACCCAGCATGTACTTAAAACAACAGTTTCCAAGTTCACCTTTTTTAAGTTTGCCATAGTCTTTTTCTTGGGTATTTTAGCTAATTTTAGCAATGCTGACACATCAAGCTTGGAAGCCTATAACCCTGTCTAAGCAACTAATCCTAGGGACACTGAGAAATTCAGCAGAGAGTTTGTCTAATTCATTTCAGATACGAAAATGGACCTACAAGCATTTGTTGCTTATCCTCTATAAAAGTATCTGGAATGCCTCAACTACTCATCTGATCAAACTACTCTCACACTGCACAATCAACCCAGGGCAGCTGAAAACTGATATGAAGAGGTTTGACTGGTCACACATACTCCATGAGGTATTTCATTAACTCCAGAAGAGTGGCTGTGAATACTCAAGTCTTCCCTCCACAGCTACTGGTTAGCTTATAATTTCAACAGATAGAACAGCAATAATAATAATGACATTTTGTCTTCCTTCTAAATTCATATTCTTGCTCAGGATAAGTTATACAACTAAGGTGAAAAAATGCAGACCTGCTACAGTCAATGAGCTAAATTAACTTCTACCCGTGGAGAATCTGATAGATGATATATCAAGAATATCATGCAGGTAAAACTAAGACATTTTTACATTTAAAAATATAAATAAATTCTAACAAATAACAATACTTTAAAAATCAGAGTAGCTTTTCTTTTTCTTTCTTTCCATGGGCAGCACTTTTGAAAAGTTGAAAAGCTATTTGTTAGCACCGGAAGCACAGAAGTTTCACTATTTATTTTTTATATTATTATCTTAAAAGCAAACGATATTGAAGTAATAATGACATAGTTTTCATATGATTGCCTTCTTATTCCTATGAAATTAAAGAAGTCTAATGCAGTCTGGAAGAATGCTGACAAATGGGTAAAGTCAGATCAAATGGGTACAAATTAAGCATGGAAAGCTCACACAGTTAACTAACTTTTCATGCATCATTTTATCCCGGTGAAAATAATTTTGAAAATTACAGCATCTCAGCAACTTCTAAATTATGTGCATTCCTCTACAATGAAACAGACAATTTTTCAAATGGCTGTCCTGGAATGCCAACAGTAAACTGGGAATCACACCATTATCCCTTTGACTTCTTCCAGGCATTTTGATTGGTGGCAATGTTTCTGCAGATCAGATTCTGCTTTGCTTATGCCTGTGCAGCTGCAGTTTTTTGGAACAGCATCAGATGCAGAAAAGTCAAGATATAACTCACAGCATAAGTGACAGCTTGTGCTATCTTGGGACAAAATTTGTGTAGGGCTCCAAAACACAGATTCAGTTTTGCATAGTAAGAGAAAAGATAGTAGTTTAGGAATTATATGACTAGAGAGACTGGTGATAGAGGTGAATTTCGGAATACCCTTTTGGTCATATGTATGTGAATAGATAGAGTGAGGAACTAAGTTGTTTGGATAGGAATTTTAATGGTGAAGGAGAGCAGAATTTGGAATGTGAATCAGGAAAAAGCAACTGAAATGTGAAAGCATATTGATCTCGGGGAACTAGGGACAGTAGTTAGGGAATATGACCTAAATTACATATATTACCTTAAGAATATTTGTACTTAACTCAGACACTACATTCTAAATATTCTTTACTGTTCTTTATCATATCTTTATCAGGCCTTCCTATTACATTAGAAGGGCTATATAAATAGTCTCTTGAAGTTACTCTGGTAATTCCTTTACCTTTTTCTTTTTTCTTTCTTTATTATTTTTCAATCAAAGTCTTTCTGAAGACTGGTGAGCGGAAATAATTTGCTTTCACACAGTATCAGAATTTCATTTTGATTTGATAGGGAATTCATTTAAACTTGAGGTTTCAATGCCTTCTTTCTTAAAATAATGTGAGTATATATAATTTCTCCATTCTTCTGTTCATGTTATCTAATTGACAAAGGTAAAAGGATTAAGCTTTTCTTAAAAGTTGATAAATATGAGGTTAATGATCAGTAGAAGGAGCAATTTGAACCATGCAGCCACTCTACTTGTTTCTAAATTAACTGTAACCTCTCAGGAAATGGACTTGGAAATCATAATGGACTGTGCAATACAAATCTCTGATCTCTCTGTGAAAGTGGTTAAGAAGCAAAGAAATTGTTAGAATTTAAAAGAAGTATGTGGGAAAGTAATAGCAAAAGTATAATAGTGCCATTTCTGAATTGACAGAAAGATGCATCTGGCTCTAGTATCCCTATCCCCCAAAAGACAATGTACAAAAGTAAAGAGCTCAGAGACAGTTGAAGAGTAAGGTAGATGAAGAGAATAAGCAGAAATAGGAAAGAGAGAATAGTACTATTTTCAAAGAATAATTGAAATGGTTATGCACAATTCTGAGTAAAAAATCTCTTTTAAAATCTGTTTGTAAGTTGTCCATCTTTCTAAAGCATTTGTACTATGGTGCATCCAGTCCTGATGGTGTCAGTACTATATATACTTCAGATCAGTCTTATCTACCTACTAGGCAATAACAGTAGTATGAAGAAATCTATGTTAAAGATTTTCTTTAAGCCAGCCTTGTGTACATCTTGCTATTTAATCTGTCTGCTATATGTTCCTGTGACCTGTCTCCTGCCCCTAATGAGGCCTATTGATGCTGTTGAAAATAATGCTTACTGAGAATGCAATTCAGCTCATCCACACTAGCAGTAGGTGAGCAGATGACACAGACATGCATGGCACTGCTATGCAGATCACACACAGATCTAGCTGTCCTTCAAAATATTTGATTATGTCAGTGTCAGTAAATTGCCTTGTCCTGAGGTGTATTCTTTCCCGCATAAGGACCGGCACGTTGGAGCCGAGTCCAAGGGAGGCAGGAGAATGTTAGCAGGTAGAGGAAATCACTCTGAGGAATTTTCTGCACAGCCATCTGTGGTCAGAGGTGCACATTCATTATGGCCAATTGAACCTGTTGCTAAGGCATGCTCTCTCATCAGTCAGTGTCACTAAACTCACAGATAGCATCTCCAAACTGCTTCAGTTGCCTGGGAGACCCCACTCCACCCTAGCGAGCAGCAGCTGTCCTCCCTTTTGCACACCTTCATGTCTCTTCCAAGCTACAACAACCTGCCTCAGCACGAAGCAGTCAGGACAGCAGCAGAAAGTGCACTTTCCTTTCCCCCCATGGAACAACACCATTGCAGATATGTGCAGCACAGATTTCCCACACAGTACCATTCGGGTCCACAGGAGCCATGCTTTTCTTAAAAATGCCCCATGGTACAGGCCCAAACCAGCTGGAAAACCCAGGATGAATATGACACCTTATACCTCAGGGACAAAACAATTTTATTTCTAAATTATTACAGAGACCTCAGATTTTTCAAGCGTATGAAAATGTGATATGAATTCCCATAGGCAGAAAGGTCAGCTGCAAACTTAACCCTGTTCATCTTCAAAGAAAACCTCTTCAAATTTATCTTCCTTGGAAATAAGTAGCAGATAATATAATACAAATTAAATCAATAAATACATTTAAACAATGATTCTATCAAAGCAAAGCACTGTGCTTCACCCATTTCTTCTCTTTGTAGAACAGATGAAGAAGAGAATGAACCACCTATAACTTTGGCCAGTTGGATCATTTAAGGAATTACTGCCAAAAAAACTGGGAGAGCTTGGCAGTGTCTCACATTTTCCTGTTAAAATCTCATACTGAAAAAACACACATTTGTGACAGACCTTGGCTCCTAAGTAATAGCACATCACATAATTGCATGAATCTTCGTGCCTTGTTTATTTCTAAACCAAATTTCTTCAAGTTCACAGTTTCTAGGGAGGATTATGACTATATTTCTGAAAATCCTAATTTGCATGAGTTTTTTTCAAGAAAAAACCCAAACCTCTGAAAGATATACAAAGCATGCCTTTTGTTATCACAAGTAAAAATCTTCAAACAATCTAGATCACTGTTCTTTACATGTAAATACAGTTATCTGATATACTGTGGAGCATTTCTTTAACTTACTTAGGTCCTGTTGAACATTAGATACACCAGAGACAGAAATTAAATATTGATTTATTCACACCTCCACTTTATCAGAATTTATTGAAATTTAGTTAGGCTTTTAAATTACCCACACAGATAGATTTCCTTCAAAGCCTTTTTTTTTTATTTTTTTTTTAAGTGGCCCGTGTAACCCTTATTTTAATCAGGCTTCAGACAAAATTTCCAGATGGTAGTTTCATTTTAGACAATCTGCTCTCTTGAGTGCCTCTCTCTGTAAAGCACAATGAGCATCAAGTGCATTTATCACATTCTGATGCAAATCCTGGTACAAGTTTACTTTTCATCTAATAACACATCAAATATTTTACATTGTAATAATTGATGCAGCAATTGCAAAATTGCTGTTCAGCAGAGGAAAAAAATGCCATTACAGAACTCAGCCAAGCACCCTGACAGCATGATGTGAACCCTAATAAACTAGCTGACAAATGAGCACAGTAAGTTTTGCTCAAGTGTGCTCTCTAAGCATCAATCCACAAAATCTGCTTTTCACTGTATTTTCCCATGTAAGGCTAAATTCCATGCAAATTAGTTCTCAGATGGGGATGTCAGGTGAATGTGTTGAGAACACACAAAGAGCAGCTTCCAGACTCCCTTCCAGACCTGCGCTGGGCTCAGCACTTCCTTTCTGTGCACTAAACACCTCTGAGCTTCTCAGCACCAGCTATGCTTTAACACTTATTGGCTAGGATGCTGAACATGATGGAACAAGGGCATCTTGGCCACAGCCCAAACCAGACTTTGCTCCTCAGAGATGTTTCTCCCTTGCCTGTTGTAGCCTTTGTCTCAGAAAAGGCCTGCTGTAGCCCCCCAGAACCACAGTACACATGCACAGTCTGCTAAAGAGATTTTGAAACTCCCTACTGCAATCACAGTGCAAAGTCAGCCTATCAGGCATTCCATAAATCTTGTTCTGGCAGATTTTGATTCAGAAACAAAATGAAGTTCTTATCTCAGATGAGGACTGTACTTTATCAAGGATAATGTGGCACAGGAATTAAGCTGCATTAGTTCCCCCACCTCCTTAAGTAAGTCCAACTACGCTTTGA
This sequence comes from Formicarius rufipectus, assembly GCA_013399695.1. Lineage (NCBI taxonomy): Eukaryota > Metazoa > Chordata > Aves > Passeriformes > Formicariidae > Formicarius > Formicarius rufipectus. Next base: position 202,215 of record VXAU01000621.1, read on the forward strand.
TAATCAATAGTATTTCTATTTCAGTGCAGTATTTCTAACCTTAAGCAGGTTTTGTACAACCGATTGAGCATCTGCATTCCCTCGACTCTGTCACAGTACTTGCTAGCCTGGTATAACTGGGTAGTTGGTTGTTCTTTGTAAACATTCTTCAGTGCATCTTTGTGCATCCTCTGTTCACATAAAGACAAGTTAATTCTCCACCTGACCACCAACACACAGTTTGTCAGAAGCTTCTTAACTAGTCCATAAGGACTAGCAATATCAAACTACTGCCAGTTGGCAACAGAAAAAAACTTCTCCAGTCTCAGCAGCCCTGACTGCCAAGCTCACAGGGACAATGAGATCAACAGCCACCTCCGCTGGATGGTCTTAACTTAGAGTGGAAGAAGTTTAGCTCAAAGCTGCATCCATATTTATAGCTGTCCCACAGTTAGTATTTGAAGGGTAAATTCCCTCATCCTCACTCCCTAGCCACCTGGCAAACACAAGAGCAATAATCGGGCATGAATGCACGAGGGAAAGAAGAGAAGATGCTGCTCACCCTGTTGCAGCACTCAGGAGTCCTCTGCCCATAGTGTCACTTGGAGATGACAGTGACAGTGACTTTCCATCCATCTGGTAAGAGTGCCTATAGGAAAGCACATTCAGGAAACTGGACCACAACTGTCACATATGAGATCACCTTGCAGGGAGAGAACTGCAATCGGATGTGGTGGTAGGTAAAGGTGAAAAAAAGGGAGAAGGCCCACAGTCAGACCACAAACAACAATTTTCCATTGCATGGTTCCACTTACAGAGGAGGTAAATGTACCTCAGAAATTACCTGTCTCAGAGAACTGTGACAGAGCACTCACGTATATGTGTACGGAAAAGATGCTGTGAAGGGTTTCCAAACTTCAGCCCTTAGTCCACCTCCAAAGAGGACAGGAGTCTAACAACATACATCTTTACACAGCAACAAGTCTCTGATTTCTACAAACAACCTGCTAAGAATGCCAAACAAGGAGCAGTGGGCTGGCAGTGACCTGCACCAGAACCAAACCACTGGTGTCTACAGAAGAAAGGCACTGTTGGACAAGCTTGAGCAGTAAGCCAGGACACGATGAATAACAAATGTAAGTCAGGAACCTCTTGGGAAAAAGAAGTAGTGGTGTGTGAAAGGTATGTTGTGTACCTGAGTTAGGAGGTTGTCTCACCTCTCCTGCACACCTGCTCTCTTTGCTGCTCAGGGCATCAATCAGAACTGCTCGGGGACTGCAGGGCCACAATGATGAACCCACAGGAATGGAGCTCCATTTCTGTTCCATATGCAAATGTAGTCCACCTTCAAGGCCTGACCAAGCAGAGAGACAAAACTGCAGTCCAGGATAGAAATAGTGTGAGGGATGGAACATCATGGAAACACTGAAAGGTGTCTCCCAGCTGTGGTCACAGCAGACACCCAGGGATTTACAGAGGCACTGTAAAAGTGTGTAAAATAGATGCAGGCTGTATTCCAGCCTCAGATGTCCTCAACAATCCCTACATCAGGAATGGAGAATAACACCTAAATATTCTTAGGGGACCTAGTTGCCTGATCAGTTACCTCCCTTTTACACTCTATCTCAGAACAAGAGTTCAGAGAAGAAATGTGTTTGTGCTGTTGCTGTTGCATGTGACTTAGTCTCTCCAAAGGTGGCCTTTGTTCAGGGAACCTATTCCTCATGAGGTACTCTGACATCTTCAGTTGTCAGAAAGGCTGTTAACAGCAAACAGCTATGGCTTTTATGACATACAATTAATTTTAGAAGTTACTTCTGTTTGTATGTCATTTATATACCTTCTGCAAACACAACTTTTAATCATCAGGTCTACTGGAGATAGTTGCTATATAACACAATAAAAAGAAATACATTCTAGTAACACTTTACTCTTTTTATTTTCTTATTTTGATGATGGCATATATATAAAATAAACCAATGATTCTGTAGTTTTGAGGTAATAATGAATGAGTTCATGAGTTTATATTTTTTAATAGGTCTTCTTGGTCTTGAATTATTAAGTTTCATAAAATGAAAAAGACAAAGCCAAGGGGCATTTTGGCACTGCTTCAAATAGCTTGTACTCTGAATTCATGCTTGCCACTGAAACGTTCCATCTTTATAGAAATGATGTGAGCACTTTGCTTTGTTGATGTAGTACACTACCTAATGTATCAAATGAATAAGGTATCAGGTGGCATTATAATAACACAGCACATCAGCAGAGTTAGCTGTCTCTATGATCAGGTCCTGCATCATTACACCCGAAAGCAATCAGAATGCTGCTTGAAAGATGGCAATATAGCAAGAAAGAAAAAAATCCTGAACCATGTTTAACAAGAATTCTCAGAATTAAAGTAAACCAGAACATACTGAAAACATCTGTTACATGATACAAGGTAGAAGTTCTAGCCTTACATTAGCATGTAACCTCTTGAAACCAATCCTGGAACATCTCATGAAGAATCATTTGCTTTATATTATTTATCATTTATTTATATTATATACAGTTCATATTAGCTCCATTAAAGAAGCTTGTGCTTCCCTCTTTTCCTTCTTAATCATCTGAACTGGCTTAAGAATCAACGTATCTGGAAAGAGATGCTACGATCGTAAGACTGCACACTATTAAGAATGATATTTCAGTTTTTGCCTTAACAGCTAAGCAGAAAGGGGAAAAAATGAAAAAATTTTTCAAGTTTATGTTGTACCTTTCACCAGAAGTAGTGTTTTTTTTCAATCTAGGGACTGATGTTAGGAGTGTTAAGAACATAGGTTTTTCTCCATAACATTTATAAATGAGTTAAATCCATTAGCCAACTGAAAAAAGAGTTTCGATACTTTTTTACTTAATCCTTTTTACCTTTATTACCTAATAAGGCAATTTGAGTTTCACCAGGTTAGAATCAACAGGGTGACAGGTTTATCCGTAAAGGTAAAGGAGGATGCAGACTCTGTAGATACTATCATTCCAAAGTCTCAAAAAGAAAGGGAAGAGGCTATGAGTTTCCTACTGGCATATTCCATCTCCTGGGTCAGCTTGGATCAGCTCAGGTACACTGCTGGCACTAAGTGCTCTCTCTCTTCACCAATGAAAATTCATTCACCATTTTCTTTTTTTCCTTAGTGCCTAGAGCATTATGCACTGAATCCACTTTGCCTTCTTCCTCTCCTTCTGCATTAGCTATTTTGCATATTGCATCTTCCCTGCCTCTTGTTTTCATAGAGAAAAACTGACTCAGACTATGTACAAGTGATTCAAAAAGTAAATAAATAACTGAAATACATTATATTGAGAACCATTATATTGATCAACTGGTCAGCTGCTCTTGTCATCTCACCTCTTCAGAGAAATAAGCAAGGTGAAAAATGTATGGGCAAACCTGAATGATTAATGAAGGTAACATTCCCAGTGACATAAGGTCTTTGGAGGATTGTAAACTTCAATCTGAAACACATGTGGAATGGCAGGAACCCTGGCAGATGTGAAAGCCTCTTTTCCCTTCTCCTGACAGCAATTCAGCTGACTTGGCCTGGGAGCCATGGTAGGTAGCACTGGCAGCTGGGCCCTGGCTGTGCATTACTCCAAGACATGAGATGCGGTGAAAGGCTATTACTGAGCTATAATCCACTGCCCAGGCTCCAGCAGGATAATGCTGTATTTGGCTGCTGTCCAGCCAGTTCTCCATTTGACACCATTGTTCTTACCAAAATCCCACAAAATTATGTGTTGGCTGCACATGAAATTTCTGCTCTTGTTGCCTGTGTGGGTGGTTATAATTTCTCAGATTCATTTCTCCTACAGTCTTTTCATTTGCTGGCCAGATTAGGCCATTATCTTTAATGGCCAACTTACTTCTTTAAATAGAACCCCCAGTGCACTCGTTTTGTTGGTTTGGTATGTTTTTGGTTTTGTTTTTTTTTTCCATTAAAGTCATGTCTGGAGGAGTCCTTATACCATCACTTGCCTTTAGCAATAAAAGATGGAGTGAAACTCAGTTGTGAAAGAACATAACCCCAGCACCACTGATACTACTTTTTATCTGGTTTTATATTTTTCAGGCTTTAACAAAGATGCTGTGACTAATATTCCAATACATGTAAATTAACATATTAGAGTGACTGGAAACTAACATTTGCAATATGCCTGCCAAAAGAATTGTTACCAACACTCAGCTTACAACAGGAGCTCTAAGCTACAATTGCAGCATAATTTTTATTTTTCAATGCAAATGACTCTGGTCAGATCTAAGATACAGCACCATCTTATGGATATTTCTGTATAGATTAATGAGTGCAACTGTTTCTCTTCTGGCAAAAATGTTTCTTTGTAAACAAAATGTATCAAGGCAGAATTATCCACTACTGTGCACTTTCTATATATCAGAGATGCCAGAATGAGCTCTGGAAATGGGAAAGGACATTGTTTGGCCACAGTCACATTAGCAAATTTTCATTTAACTACCAAGTCAATGATCAGAATACCAAGTATTTGCAGTATTCTAGTATCAGTTTCCAGTAAGTACTAAAATTTCATGCAAGACATCTCAAAACACTTGAAATTTCTTAATCAGGATATTAAGGGATATATTTAAACCTCATTCTATTTGTGTCTCGGTTTCAGGGCCATTCCTATGAAGTGGGTCATATTTTCAAGATTTTTTAACTGCAATTTTAAATAATACTGTCTATAAGTTTTCTTTCCATAACAGTCTGAGTTAATTCCTATTTTGGAGATTCCAGAAACTCTAGGGAAAAAAAACCCACAATAACAAACAGAAAAACAAACAAAAAACCTCCAAAAAAAAAAAAAATCCCAAACCCCCCACAGTCTAATAGTAAGGACTGGCAATTTTGTTTTCCAACTTAATTCCCTGCTACTTAACGAATCATTAAACTAACAAAAGTGTAAGAGTTCACTGTCATTTCATGTCTTTTTAGTCATAAATGTCAAGTAGAAACTTTTGTGAAAATAAAAGCCAGAGCCTACTTTTTTTTTACTTCCATCAGCATTACAAAAAACAAAAACACACAAACAAAACTGGGAAAAAACCCCACAACCTTAATTAAATTTATTTTTTGCTATTTGTCAGTTGGCAAGCAAAGAATTAGCTGAGTTTAATGCTTTGTTTTTTAAAGTATTAAATAAAGCATGGAACCATTCAATGCTTCAACTCACCAATAGTGACTTAGTACAAAAACCTCAATTCCCTCTACTAATGATGATCTGATTATAGGGAAAGGAGATGTCATTTAAAAAGACAAACCCAAACACCTCTTTGGAAGCCCATGCAAGTATGTGTTTAATGATAAATACAGGTTTTAGTCTCATTAAACTCAACAGTCTCAAAAGTTTGTAGGTATTTGCTTGACTAAGGTTAAGCTTACAGGTAAAACCAAGTACCTTCCTGAATGGTAGAAAAAGCTTGTGTATGATGGATGGATGTGTGTGTATTGTACAGAAATATTTTAAATTAAATTATTGTTATCAATTTTAAGTATGTCTAAAATACAGTCTAAAATTCTAGGCATTCAGTCAACAATACAGTGCATACAATGAAATCCCAGGAGCTTTGAAACATTAATTGATTTCTAGAATAACTTCAGTTTTTCTGTGAAGCACAGGCCCTAAAAATCCCATTAGACTGTATGATTGCAGCCTTTCTGAAAAACCACCACTGAGTGGCACAGAAGGAAAAAGGTTTTCTTTGTCTTAGGCCATTAGGAGCATGTAGCTGCCTTCTCCCATGTCATCCTATCCCAGGTCACTTACAGTTTTCTGATAAATAATAAATGTCTTAAATTCTAATAGAAACAAATGGACAGCCAGTGCAGTATTCTGATAAGTGCTGAGGCTTCACGTTGAATCATTATGTTCACATCTTCACCTGGATGAATTTGCCATCAAAAGATCAGGTAGGTGCTGCTGGAGATCAAAAACCCTGTTACAAAATCTAGTAGCAACAAACAGCAGGTGAGTTTGGCATAATTCCTGCCATTTCACTTTGTTAACTTTCCCTTTAACACTAATCTCATGCCATGATTTAACAACCATCCCCTAAGGCTCTAATCCAAAGAACTGATCGCAAGATGCAGGACAGCAAGAAGAAATAATATTTGTATTTGTTGTTTGCCTTCAGAATTAGCTTAACACAAATATTTAAACACATTCAGTATGAAGAAAGTGTCACCTTCTACTTATTTATCTATTGTGGGGACAAATATATTTCAGTAAACTTGAACTGAAGTACATGTTTTCATCTAGGACTCTACTCTCTTCAAATGAGATTTTTTTGGTGAAAAAAACCCCAGAATTAAATTAAAACAGTGGAATTACTTGAAAAAGTGTATACATAACAAATGCCCAGTTTACTTAAAGTACCTTTCAACAAAAAGTTGAAAAAAAAAAAAGGTAAAATAAAAAAAAATATTAGCATTGTTCATGGGCTGCCCTGTGCAGGGCCAGGAGTTGGACTTGATGACCGTGATGGGTTCCTTCCAACTCAGCATACTCTATGATTCTATGCATATGCTCTCACTTCAGGAGCAAATGCAAGTACTACTGATGTGGTAAAGGTTTCCAGCACTCCTTTCGTCTTACTGTCAGGCAGAAAGTTGGTTGTCCGAGAAAAATCATGTCAGAGCTTCATTCAAGATACAAATCAAAGTCTAAACTTTCTTGACTTATGAGTGAATTTATGACAACGTCCCTCACAGAATTACCAGATGACAGAAGATGGCAAAATGCTGAAGAGCCAACGTGACACTATAAAAAGATACATTCAGCCAAAGGCAGCAGTACTAAGCCCAAGTTCTGGGAAGTACAGGATCCCGAACCATAATATTGCCTTTAAAGTTACCAGATATGGGAAAAGTCAGACTCGCATTGCACTCTTTTTAACTGCCTCCTTTAAGACAAGTCATTGGAGTGTTGCCAGTTCAACTTCCTTCCACAAGGAGAAGGACAGAGGCTTTCAGGAGGGGGTGGGGGAACGCAAAAGCTGAATTCTCACTGGATATACTAACTGCAGGTGATGACGTTAAAGATATCATACTATTATATACATGCTATTATGACTGTGGTAAACTGCGTGAACAATGCAACTTCATGTTGTAACCAAAGATTTCCAGAAAAAAGGATCATCAGGTCACCTGTAAGAGCTGTATAAAAACTGAACTGAAACTGTATTAAAAGTAAATTTCAATCAGACCTTCAGGTAACCCAAGGCATTGTGTTAGAAGGCCAAGGGGTTGAGAGTATGAGAAAGCAGAAAATTTTCACATGGAGAGAAAAGAGTGCCATATCACTTCCACTTACAGGGTTGAAATTAATGCACTGGTTCAAAATAAAACCTAAAGAAGTACTTTGTCTAGCCACAGAATAAATAGTAATTAAAAAAAAATAAAATAAAAGAGTGTTTGAAAAATGGTTCCAACTTCCTAAGTCTAAAAATATCCCCCTTCAGAAAGAAGTTTTTCTAGAGGATAAACCCAGAGACTAACAATGCTTCTCTTATCCCTGGCTTAAAAATTATTATATTCTGGCATATTCAACTAGCAACTCCCTTAAAGTTCAAATGCAGGGCAGAGTTTAGTAGCCTTTGGAAAACAAACAGAGAAAAGCCCACTGAAGAGAAAAAAGGAGCAGTTTCTGTCAGCAATGGACTTTGAATCCTGTCCTAACTTATCAGGATTTATATTCAAAATATAGACAACTGGGTAAGATTAGACTTTTCAAAGAGGCATAATCACAGTGATGAGCTTTCTGCCCTTCCCAGGGCACAGCCCTACAGCTGCCTCTATCTGTATTCTCTGAAGCATTTTTCTGTGCAATAAAGTATGTAAGTTGTTTGCAAGGAATTCTTCTGGAAGATATATCAAAACGAAGCTCATACATAGGCAACCGAGCAGATTAAGTACTCAAAATGCAGATTTCAACTGTGACAGTAGGGATTCTTTTTGTTTTGATCGTATGCTGTGAAAGGCCTAACAATGTGTTCAAACACTCTTTCCATAACCAAGCAGAAAATGATCACATATATGACTCCATAAGGGTTTGAATCAAGCTGATTTCCTCACATGCAGTGGGAAGATGTGATCAGAACCACAGGGTTCTCTTGTTGTCATTTCAATCTCTTGAGCCAATTTTCACAGTCTCATCATCCTTGTGGAATGGTTTGATTAAACAGCTAATCTTGCTTTGCCATCTAGGATTATTTCCTTTACACGATTCATTTACGCTATGAGTTAAAGACCCTCTGTACCATTTATTTCATTACCCAGAATTTGACAAAATAAACATTGACTCTAGATTTTTTCTAGACATCAGGGTATGATTGTTTAAAGTTAATTTCTTTTCCAGAAAGTTGATTCTCAGTTTATCAATCACAGCAGTGCAAAACAGGGTCATGTTAAATGACAGTTCATTTCCATAACAAATGGAATGGAAGATATGAAAGGGACAGTGTCAATCCACCTGAATTCCAACACATAGCTTCATTGTAAGTGACTTGACTGATATTCAAGTCCAGAGTTCAGAACAAACAAGAATCTCCTTGAACTATGCAGGCAGTCATCCATCATGGTATTCAGTTGCACCCCCAGTACCTGGTAAGAGTCCATACAAACTGCACTTTTTGCTACTTTTGGTTAATTATGGACACAGTCTCAAATTTGAGCTCACTCAGGGAACAAAATTAACAGGATATAATGCCCTCAAAATATTTTCAAGTTGATGGTATGCTTGAGAGTAGAAAGAATTGGAAAGGCTGAGCTCCTCCTACATCCCTGTTCTCACTCTCTCCACCTCATCCCTACTCCTTTCAATGGTCACAGAGCTGCTGTCACCGTCAATAGCACCACACCAAACCCCTGCTTTGACAGGAGCAGGGCCACATTCCTAACATAAGCAAAATGACATTAGTGGCTGTTCAACTCAGTGTCAGGGACCCGAGGCAGCTCTGCCATTGGAAATATTAAAAGGAGAGTCATATGGAAGCTCATGAATATTTGGTCTGTTTAGCATGATGAGGTAAGACTGGCTTACCTCTGAGAGTGCCACTTCAGGAAAAGTGTACTTTGAGTGTATCCATTGCCTACACAGAAAGAGTGAGGGATCATGTAGCTCAAAGAAGGCTGAGCAGGAGGAAGAGAATTCCTTTTTATACAAAAGCCCTTTATAAACAGGGAAGTAATAAACTTTTCTGTGTTTGCTGCAGACAGGTGAGACTAATAGGTTTAAATTGCTCAGAGACTTGATGTAGATTTTAGTGGCTCCAAGCTCAATACCGGCAAGAGGCTGAAAACTCCTGCTCTTGCTCTTGCCCAAAGCATCTCCTGTTCATTGTCCCCTCTTGTTCCAGTCCCTTTCTTTTCAGGAATGGGACCAAGCTCCAAGGCAATGCTGAAAGGAGTAGATGAGTGAGGCACTTGGTTTCGTCTGCTCAGGCCCAAAAAGCACCACAAGTTCTTCATAGGTGCACACTCTGCAGTGGCTTCTGGAAGAGGGATGAGGCCTGGCTCACTTACCTCTCTCAAAACCCACCCTGTGCTTCTTTTTCCACACCCAGATATCAAGTGAAGAACCAGGTCAGGCTTTCTTGGCAAGTGCCTGTTCTCCTTAGCACAAAAAGTTGGACACTTTTTTTTTTCTGATAAGTCTGTCTTGCATCCAGAGAGCTCCCTCTCAGGGTCTTTCCCTCTAACACAGGGTAAGCTCTAAAATCTGCCCTTGCCTTGACTAAGCAATACAGCTCCCATAGGAATAGGAGTGGAGGCAAAGTGTTTTTGGCCTCCCAAGTGTCCAAGAGTTGAGTAAACATGGTGCAGGGTAAGTAGGGATGGGGTTTGGGATCTTTGGAGTATCAAAAATACAGGGTAAGATGCATGGCACAAGTTCCCAGAATGGGAGCCTCAGGGTAACATTAAAACAAGCACTCTGAATTGAAAAGTTCAGTGTTGGAACTATTTGCCTAGGGAAATGAAATACTAGAAGATACCAAGAATAAGCTTAGACAAGCATCAGTCACACATCACTGAGGTTTAATAGATCTTATTTTGGAGCAGAAATGCAATCCAAATAATTTTTTAAGATCCTTTCCAAGTCTATTTCCTATTATTGTTTTTAGACCCGAACAGGGTTTAAGCAAGCACATTCCTCTGGAGATTCCAGAGATTCCACAGAACAGGATTGCATGGAACTCACTAGCAGTGTCACCCAGTGTCACATGAGCATCACTTGCATCATCCCATAAAAGATAACATGCTCCACTATATTTTGACAAGACTTCACTCATATCAGTGAGTTCTCTGTCATTTGGGCTAAGAAACCAAGCATTTAAAAAGTAGTAACAGTCCTTTGTAGCACTACTTGTATGTTAATGATAACAACTACATGAAAATATTAATGCATTATAACTAAACAACAGCTTCCTGATGACTCTGTTCATTTCTTGATGCTGCTAATTCAGAAGTTCATTAACCTATAACGAGACTAATTTTAGAATTTTCACTGGCATTATTAAGCTAACAGGGCAACAGATCCCATGGCGTACATGGTCCTAGTACCCTTGCCAATAACAAGTTGTGAAGTGGAGAGGTTTCCTGTGGATAGAAGCATTCCTTTAAGAAAACTGAATTTGGATACTTATTTAGAATTTTAAAGGAGATACTATTGTCACTTTTTCACCCCCATACTGAAAAATCAGATTGCCTTAACTACTTGAGCCTAAGGTGTTACATTTCAGACACACAGCTACCCTGAAACAAATTAATTAAAAAATCTCCATTTTATAGAATAGCTGTTAGTACTAAATGATGATGTGACACAAATTCCAATATGGCTTGCTAGTAATAACCTACTCGTTACATTGTTGCTGCACAGTTTGTGAGTAATGCAGTGCCACCGAAATGTCAGAGCAGCACAAATGATTAGCATTTTCTCATATATTTCTGTACATTTACCTACATATGTATGAACTAAACCTGAGCTACAAAACTGGGAGCTAAGTGTGGAAATACTGTGACCAAACTTAGTTTTTTTCTTTATATAGATCATCTATTGCCATCACTTATCCTGGTCAGCTGCCCCTGAGGACTCAACTGAGGAGACAATGGGAATTTCTCTTAAGGGCTAAGAAAGCCAGCTAGGAATCAAGCATGTGGACAATATTTGATCCTCCCTCTGCTCTTGTCTGAGACCTGTCCAGGTCATGAACACTGGCATCCAGTTCTGGCATGTCAAAGAGAAATATCAGGACATAAAAGACATTTTGTTTAATGATGACTCACAGGGAGTCAAATTAAATGGAATAATTTGAAAGGAACTCTGCCCCAAATTCCACAATTCTGGTACAGATCAGTGGAGCAAAGATGTTTGATTTAAGTAGGAGAGGAAGAATATATTACACATTGTCTGTGAATGCAAGACATTGTGGTGAACCAGAAAGACTTTGAAGCAAGAGTAACAGTGTGGTGATGGCTGCCAGAGTGCAACCTCTCCAACTTCTAAGCCTGTGAATGCTCTGCCACTTGCTTGCCTGGTTGAAAGAACAAAATAAAAAAAGTAAGTATCATCTTTTCAGGCATCATAAAGAAGTTGCCTGAATATTAAGGCATAGTCCCACCACCTGTATCATTCTGTAGTGAGACCCATTATGAAGTAAATCAGTGGCAAGCCTGATTTTCAGGGAAAGCTCTGCTTTGTCAATGCAAGCTCAAGAGCTCTGTTCATTGCAAGTCACTTACTACTGCCAAATCCGTTTTATAAGTGGTCAACACATGTTCTTTCTACAAATTTCCATCCAGATACTTGAATCTGCACAGAAAACCTGAAATTCATGAGGAGGAACCATCTGACAGGCCTCTGGGTGAAATGCATTCCTGAAATAAAAATGAATTTATATTATATTCCAGAAATAAAACCTCCAGAAATTTTAGCACCTCCTGCAAACTCTTCACAAAGGATTAAATTAATCTGCTGCAGGGAAAAGCTGGAAGACTGGGAAATAAATCTCAGACAGTAGAGGTGAGAACTACACATTGGTAGTACACAAATGTTGATATTTTTCTGAAGGTCTACTGTACACAGCTCATAAGGAAAAGAATGCAAGCTCTTTTGTACTTTCAAACTGATTGTAAATCCACATTAGTTATACCATAGGTCCCTACAGCATCTCTTATGTGTTCTTTCAACAGTCAGATGCCTTCAGAAGCAGTAAGCAAGACCACAAAAAAATCACATACTCAGTTTAACCATCCTATTATTAACCCTCCCCCAATAAACAACAAAACAAACAAAAACCCCACAAACAAACACATAAATAAATGATTATGTTTTCTACTTTTAGGTTTTGTCCTTTTGCAGAAGTATTCTTTCATGCTTTCCAAGTTTTTCTCCACAAGTTTATGGTATACAAACAAAGCTGGTCACAGTGGGTAAGGCAAAGGGTGAGGCAGTACTTCACCCATTACTTAGTGCTGCCTGGAGTGGTATATTCCCACGATAAACCAATCATACAGTACCCTAAAATCACCACTGTCATATCTGGCTTCGGCTGTGACCTGCTTACAAATAACAGAAGGTGAGATTCTTGCTTAATCATGTGATTTGGTAATCCAAAATGTAAGACAAAAATAGTACAAGAAGTGTTTAAAATGACAATGCACTTCATGAAGCTAAAACTCATTATTGTGAACTACTGAGCCTAAAATTATAACGAACTTTATGACAAAAAGTTATAAGTGAATTACAAGGTGCCAATTCTATAGAAGGAAACCTTTACTGAGCATAAATATATTCTTATACACCTTAATTTCAGTCGTTTTCCTAAATGAAGGATTTGAAAACATAACTATAAATTTCATGTCTTGAAAAAAATCTTAAATCAGTTCAAAACTGCTTTTTTGCCACTATTTTATTGCTTCTTTTATCCCCTAAATAGAAAACCTTATTGACAATATCATCATTTCATTGCCATATAAAACAGTGCATTTCTTAACATCATTTTGTTAAGATTAATATACTAAATTAGGTAGGATATAATAGCTAGGCAGAAAAAATTGCATTTGAATGAGTGAAATTGTAAATAAATCAGTGCTGACATTGGATAAAGTGAAGGGTAAATACAAATAAAATGGGTTTGGTTAGATTATCTTCATGAGAATGACTTTCCATTTTTGTGGTTGGATTTTTCAAGCTTATAGGTATTTTAATATAAACATTCTGCATTGATGTTTTTGTACTGAGCTGGCTGAGGAGCATTTGAGCATCTGAGGAATTTAGGAACAAGTTCTGACTGATTCTTCTAAATTACTAATTACAAGTGTGATTTCTAATTACAAGTCATGTAATCTTATGTATGATAACATGATCACCCTGACCTTAATGTAGCAGTAGTTGTGAGATGACATGGCTGGACTGAGCAATTTTTCCATGTAAAATAGTTTGGTACCTGACCATTTTGAAGTTTCAGATAACTCATATCCCAATTGCTGCTTTACCTATCTTTAGTGGCAAGAATTTTGTAGTGTTATTTAGTTTTTATTTTTCTTTGCCATTAGAATGAGAACGAGTTATTGGAAAAGGCACCCACAAATCTGAGTGGACACTGCACTCCTCTCAGTGAAAAAGTAGTTTACAGTAACCATATCTTTCATGGGACTACCTCTTATCTAGTACAGGACCAGAACTACTTGCAATGTTACACTGGAAACACAAGCACTGTCACATGACTGGTGATGGTTGTTCCCACAAAAACAGGCTTTAGCAATTACTGCACTAAGGAAATGTGACTAGAGATGTTCAACAGCTTGACACTCATGCTTTTCCCTAATCGTCTTTCTGTATTTCACAAATTTTGCCTACTATTATACAACGCTAGGGACACAAACCAACCATATAAAAAACCCACCTATTTTTACATGACTGTTACACTTGGCACCCAAACTTTGAAGAAATCCAATGTGTTTGTCAGCATGACTTTCCTTCAGTGTTCCACCTCATTCCCCTAGTAGAGATCCAGAGGCAGAACCCAGATTCCTAATGCTGCCACCTAGCTAATAGCTGCTGCCCACAGCAAGAGAAATTCCTGCTTCTGAAAGCCGGTTCACTGGGCAGATAACTGCTGGCTTTAAAGATCCTTTCTTAAATCGGTAGTATTGGGCACTTGAAAATATTGATAATGGATTAGAGTCGTTTTCCCACTCTAAACCTGGCCCAGATCATACAGTGAGAACCGGATTGGCCACCTGAGTTTGTCGGGTTTTCATGCAGGGCTTTGAAAACTTGTCAGTGCTAATGAGCAGGGCCCGGAGCAGTGTGGGCACAGCCTCAGCTGCTGTTGTTTTAGAGCAGCACAGAGTGTCATGGCCTTTCTGTGAGCCAGTCCATTTCTCCAGCCTTTGTCCTCCTGGCCCCAAGTCCTTCCGTATTCAGTATTTCCCTTGTCCTGCCTGGTATCAGCAGCACTGCATGTGGGTGTGTAGGGAGTGAGAGAAGGACTTGTTGATTGACATGGAATCCGATGTTCCTTCCCTCCCCAGGCCTGCCATTCCAGTAGGTTCTGATCAGATTCCAGGAATTTGGCTTTCACAGGATGAAGTATTTTTTGTTTAATTTTAGAGAGTTCTAGTAGGCTTTCCTATGGTTCTCAGAGTCTTAACTGTGACGACAACCACAGTGAACACGAACCTATCTGGAACAACGATTTCAGATGTGAACTACCAACTTGTAGCTGCAGACTTCCCAACTTGCGAGAGCAACGCACACTTCAACACCAACCCACCCTCGCCGCAGAAAAGCACGGGTTTGGTGGCTTCCTCTTCTGGGACCATTTGAGATGCCCAATATTTGGGAGAGGATGCCAGAGAGCTCGGGGTTGCTGGTGCTCACAGCCTCCGCTCTCCCCTTCCAGCTCGGCATCCCGTCGTGTTTCCGAGCCGGAGGACGAGCGGCGGGCGTGCTTCCCACGCCGGCCCCGCTGCCCGGGACCAGCCACTGCCAGGGAGACTGCCGTGGCCAGCAGATGACCTTGTCGGTGGGAGCAGGGCAGCCGTACAGTGCGATGCCGAGCCGTGCCGTGCCGTAACAGGTGTGGCGCTGCCCTGCCCGTCCCGTCCCGGCCGCTTGCCCGCCGGGGCGGGCGGAGATGTTAGCCCGGCCCCAATCCCGCCCCTGCCTCCGCCGGGAGCCGCTTGGAGCAATTCCCAGACAACCCAGGCTCGACCCTCTTCCCAAACCCCGCCTCCCCACCCCGCCCCTCCGCTCCTGCCCGGCAGCCGCCGCCGGTCGNCTCGCTGCCGCCGCCGCCGCCCCGGGACGCGCGGGGCAGGGAGGCCGGGGCGGCGCGGGCGGCCAGCCCCAGCCCCAGCCCCTCGGTGCTGAGCGAGGGCCGGGAGGAGCAGGAGCGCCTGCAGCGAGAGGAGCGGGAGAAGCGGCTCCGGCTGCAGCTGTACGTGTTCATCGCGAGGTGCATCGCGCACCCCTTCAACGCCAAGCAGCCCACGGACATGGCCCGCCGGCAGCAGAAGGTGAGCCCCCGCCTCCCCGCTGCCCCTGCTTCGCCGCCGGCGCTTCCCCCCGAGGGTCATCCCGCTCCCGCCGCGCTCCGGCCCCGCAACAGGTTGAGCGCGGCGGCGGGGGCGGGCGGGACACGGCCCGGAGCCGCCGGCGGCATCGCGGGAGCGGCTGCGGTAGGGCTAGGTTTCAGAGCGCCTTCTCCAAAACAGACGCTTTACCTAAAAATCCGTCAGTCACTGAGGTGAAGTCGTTTAAGTTTTCGGAGTTGGGCTTAAAGTCTCCGTGCGAAGGGCGCAGGAACGCAGGGAGCGGGCTTGGCGGCGCCGGGGCCGTTCCGCCGTGGAGGATGTGTTCCTGCATCTCGGCGCTGCCTGATAGTTGGAGTTAAATCTCCCAGAGGTGCCTCCTGCGAGTCGCGTTCTGACCATCTGTACCCAACGCGAGGAAATTAAGCCATAATACAGAGGTGTAGGAGGAAACTGTTTTGTTTTGTAAAATATTAAGTGTGCTCTCTCTGTACATAGAAACAGTCAACATATTTGTTTGTGATGAGAATGGCCTTCTAGTGAAGGCTGACCATAATTATTATCTGCATCTTGTACATCGAAGACAAGCTCTTGAGAACTGGCAGGTGTGTAGTAGGTATTTGTGCTTATTCTCACTTACTTTTGAGCTGTTGAATAGGTAGAATACTTAAAATTTTGAACAAGGCACTACATTTCCAGCTAACCACTTAAGAACTCAGTTCTTGAAATGTTCGGTTTAAAACATTTGTGTACTTTTTACTTTTAGTTCTGTAAACAAACAAGCCAATCCAAAACAGAAAAGAAACAAACAAAAATCCCCATTCCACATCACTTTCCAGAAGAATAGTGATAGGACACAAAAAATAATTCAGTTCCAGTTGGATTTGTATGATCTTGATACTTCCTTATCTCTGAGGGTTTGTAAAATCCAATGCTAAATGTTTTGGGGTGTTTGAAGTATGTCTGCTATAGGTAATTATGCTTAGTGAATTTTCTGACAAGTTAGTGTGGCGTTAATAATAAGATTATTTCTGGAAAAACATTTTGGTTTTATTAAGTGTTAGGTCCTTAAACTGTGAAGCCCGTGTCAAGACATCTCATAAGCAGAAAGTCAAAGGAAATCTGTCAAAATGAGAATTTTCACCCCACAGAAGATTCCTCACCCCAAAACAGAGTCATCATAGAAACTATATTTTGAAGAGACATCTGGAGGTCATCTAAGTGCGACTTCCCACTGGACAAAGCTGAAGTGTACTTAATGTGGTCTTGATACCAATCTAGATTCAAGCGAGAGGCTGAGAAGCCTCCAGAGGTGAGATCCCACAACCCATCTGTGTGACCTGCTCAAGTGCCACATTGCCCCTCTCGATTAAATTTTCCTAATCAACTTTCAAGTTGCAGCTTGTGGCCATCTATTGCAGAAGATGCTGAGCATTTAGAAGTTCTCACTGATCTCAGTCACTAAGCACAGGAACTGTTTTAAAAATAGCTACTGTATTAATTAGTTTTATTAATAAAATGTATGCAAAGAGATTACTGATGTGCAACAAATGCAGAAATAACACTGTTGAGGGTTTAACATATGAGCAATGAACCGACTGATTGACAGAATTGACTTAATACCTAAAATTAAATGCTACTCTTGCTAATTACTCTTTTTAAGTGAACTCTGACTTTTGTGTTAATATGTGCAAAGATACTTCTGTTACGTTTAGGAATTTAGCTGCAGATTAAGGATGACTTGCCTCTTGCTGGTCAGGAAATAACATTTTTATATAAGACATAACACACAATTCTTTCTATGAGTTGCACTTCTGTATAGAAGTACTGAAATGCACATAACCATTCTTCCTCTTATTTGACAATGTGGTATATGTTGCCCAGTGAATTACTGGGATAGCAGAAGTGGTTCCGAGTTTTGAGAGTTCAGAAAACTTGTTTTGATAGTTTGGGATTGCTGAGAGCTGTATGAAGAGGCCCTCTTTGTGTCCCATTTCTGTGCTCTGTGCTGCACAGTGGCCCTGTGTTAGCCTTGGGAATGAGAGTACAACCATCTGTCTTACACCATGCCCTGAAGGAAGACACTTTTGGATTTGTGGTCTAGAGAAGACAGCTGGTCTAGAGAAGAGATGACTGAGAGAGGACCTCATCAGTGTATGTAAGCATCTAAAGGGAGGGTGCCAGGAGAATGGAGCCAGGCTCTTCTCAGTGATGCTGAGCAATAAGACAAGAGGCAGTGGGCAGAAACTGATGCACAGGAAGTTCCTCGTGAATATGAGGAAGAAGAACTTCTTTACTGTGCAAGTGGCCAAGCACTGGAACAGATTGCCCAGAGAGATTGTGGAGTCTCCCTCACTGGAGATATTCAAGAACTGTCTAGATGCAATCCTGTGCTCTGAGATGACCCTGCTTGAGAAGGGAGCTTGGTCCATATGACCCACTGTGGTCACTTCCAGCATTACCCATTCTGTAAATCTGTGATTCATATTCTGAGGTAGAAGTCCGTCTTAGTTCCTGAATGAATTGTCTCTCTGCTAAGGTACGTATGGATTGTTTCTTGATCTCTTGTTCTTCTGCTTCACTTCTGACTTGGGTGATGTCACTGACTGTCCATTGCGAGCTGGACAGAGGTTCCTTACCCATGTGACTTCACTGGAGCTGTTAACTACTGCATGCCCTGTCCATCATCAGTAGATAAAAGATCCAAGGTATGGTTTTGAATCAGAACCCTTGATGCTCTATGGTTCCAGCTCCCTGCCTGTTTCGGCTTGTGTACTCTTTGTAATGCTTTTGCACCAGCAGTCTTTTGGATAACCTAAGAATAGTATCCACCCTGCTTAAGAGCAGAAGTAATTTGCTCTTTCTGCCAGTTCATTTGGCATATTGCTGAGCAAATACTGTGGAATGCAGTTTTTGCTTCCTTTTTAATGTGGAACATATTATTCCAGTAAGGGAATGAGATGGAGTTCATATATGAAATATCCTCAGCTGCATTGTAATATCAGTAAGGAAATGGGTTACAATATGGCTGGCTTCTGATGTTCTTGTTTTAGTATCAGATTAAAATACACTATATGGTATCTTGAAACCACCATACTTAAAGAACTGTGTTATACTAATTAAAGAATTCTAAATTCAGTGTTTCACTTCTTTTTTTTCCTTTTTTCTTCCTTCTTTCTTCTCACTAAGTAAAATTAGCTCTACTGTATTGTGATAGATAAGATCAACTAAAAAAGAAAATCAAACTTTAACAAAGCTATTGTAATTCACCAGAGTTTGTGAGTTCTGCTTACTTCTTTTTAATGACAAATTCAATGTAATTTAGCCCAGATTTTGCCGAATCACATAATTTTATGACTGCATTTCTTTTTTCTTTTTCTTTTTTTTTTTTTTTTTAATCTGTAGGTTATGTGGGAGAAATACTTTTTTTTAAACTGTTCAGAGTTCGTTGGTGACCTGCTATTACATCCCACCTTACTTTGGTTGCTAGTAGATTTTTCGTTGAGAGGGAGTAATAGGCAAATATTGCAGATGTGAAACTGGAACGGGGCATGATTTTTCAAGATGGAGTAGCAAATCCTGACAAAGATAGAGTTGGCTCTACAGCATAGAGCTAGTATGCATTTAGTAACATGTTTTCAGTAGATACTTGCGGTCATTTAGTAATATATATTCCAACTTTTAGAGAAATATTAATGCATCAATTAATTACATATTGTTCTTTTATAAAGCAAGGTTTGTCTGTCCCTAGTTTAGACACTGTTGCTTTTTTGTAGTTACCACTTTTTTTATGGGTCCTCTTGAACATATTTCATCATTTTTCTTCCTCTGCACTCCTCTTTGTTTCTAGTCCCAGCAAAAGAGAAGGGGAAAATACTTAACAAATCCCATCCCTCTTCCTTCTGCTCTCCTGTTCCAGCCAAACTCAATCTCAATCCAGCAGACTGAATTTGTTCATAGAATGAGATTCAGGTGGTAAAAGAAATGCATTAACCTTGTGACTGTCTTTCATCAAGGGAAAGTGGCGTATGTGAACATACAGAGTCAGTGATTAGATCATGACCCTGGTAACTGCTGTTTCTGCTGATCAGTTGTATGCTTGTATGTACCTATCCCAGTTTTACTCAGGGAGCGTGTGCCAAAGGCAGATTCTATATCTGGGAGGCAAATCAGAGGTAAAGTTCCTGGGTAAGAAAGGAACAGTGAAATGCTATGATTAACTAACAAAAAAGGTGTTCCTGTGTTTTTCTCCTCAACATTTTAAAATTTAGTCTAGCAATCAAGTGGTCACACAGAAACCCAAGACTGAGGGAGAAGTAACACTCCTAGGCTAAACAAGTTTTCATAGTGGGTGAAAGGCTTTGTACATCAAAGCTGATAATTCAGGTCTTGCTTTCACAGGTGATAGGTAGCAGAAGTAATTGATCTGGCTGTGTAGAATTCTTAACTGAACGAGTTTACTCCCTGAATTCTTGATGACCTGTTTTCCTTTCATTTTCTGTCTCTGGTCCAGCTACTCAATCACAAGTAGACCAAAACATTGACTTCTGGTTAATTCTCCAAGTAGGAGCAGTAATAATCAATAATTTATTTTCATCTGAATTCTGTGAGTTTGTTCTTTCCTGTTTCTTGGAATTTACCTCTAAAGAAGAGGTTTACAGCAATATGTATCCACTAATTAACAGTATCAGGAAAATGCCTGTTGTGGGAATAGGCTTCATTCTCTGGATCACAGTTTTATTCTCAATGTTTTTATTTCTCCTGTCCCAAGCCCTGCATTTCCTTGCTTTTGAGCTGGTGGTATGTATCTACTTGTTTACTGGCTAAGCATATTTTGGTAAAGCAAAATTGTCTCTTGGCTTCTGAATCTGCTTGCTAAGATTTTGCTTTCTGCACTGCTAAGGTAGCAACGAGAGTACATCCAATGCCATTGTTTTCAGAAACTCTAGACACATTTAAGAGGAAGAGTTTAGCTATAAAACTTGGTCATCTGGTCAAAATTCTGCTGAAAAGCTTTCTAGGAACGTTTTCCATTCCTACCTTCATTATTTCACTTACAAATTTCAATTTTTTGGTAGTGTTTCAGGAATTCATTTTAGATCAAGTGTATTTGCCATATTTTTCTCCATAACACCTTGTCACGATGCTCTAAGCTGTGTGTATTTTATTTGCAGGCAAGTGAGTATAGAGTGTTTTTGTAAATCCTGTCAAAACCCGTAATACGGTGACCTACAGAACTCTCTACATGTTGAGACAAGATTATTCACAAATAGTTCTTTTTACCCCTGTCAGAACAGGCTGTTTGGGAAAGAAGTTCATTTTACCTGCAATAGGAAAGTTGCTCACCATAAGCAATTGGATCAATCATGGCTGAAGAAATACTGAAGGATGACAAGAGAAGCAGAGTCTTCTAGTTACTGGCACTCCTTCAGAAACAACAATCCTTCAGAGCTTTGTTTTAATCTTAAATTCTTTTGCTGGCCTGCCAGCTCAGAATTGATAGGGGTGGTTTGGCCAAAAGCTGGGCAATGTGCTGGGAAAACCAGGAATTGATAAACAGCTGTGGTATGAAGCAAATGTGTATGGACAGTCTGCAAACCTAGTCTACCATGATGAAAAATTCATTGGTCTCTTTTGCTTGCTTGTTTTGTTTTCCCTATTTTACCTGTACTTGCCTTTGAAATTTGATTATTTTTTACTTATTACTATTTGATGGGGCAATTTTAATTTTTTTTTGGTCTCCATGAGGGACCCAGTTTGTTTTATTTTTCCTGTCACTTGCATATTTTGACTAATATGTTAACTCTGTTGGCATGTACCCCATTTAAAGTGCCTGAGGAAGATTAGTTATTAGGTTTTTTTCTGCAGCAGAGCTGATAAGGAGAGTTTGAAGGATCAGTTGATTGTCTCCATCTCTGCAGCAACTGTACAGGGGAATTGGCTGGCTGAGCTGCCTTGCATTTCTCACCCTTTGCAGTTGTTTTTCTCACATTATATTTTGTGTATCTATGCTGCTGTAATTGGTGACTGAGAAGCAGAAATACGAAATCAGCTCGTCTTTAATACTTTCTCTGACATAATTTGAAAAATATGATCATCACTGCTGTGGAATAACAGAGCTGGTGAAAATATCCTTTTCTCCTCTGAACCAGACTCCTTTCTTTACCTGGATCTGGAGAGGGGCAGTATATCAAAATATCCATTACTACTCACTGTCTTAACTGTACAGTATTGCCAGAGCAGAAAATGCTTGTTGATTGCTCATTAACTTTTCATTGAATGATGTACTTCTGTAAAAGCAGATTTTCAGTTTCCCTTCCTTGCTCCCCCGTGCACGCCTGTTGTCACCAGTTTATGCTTGGGGACACTACTAACCAGTTGCCTCTCCATTGGCATGCTGGTTATTAGAGTTGTTTTTTTCTCTTTCTGGCTTTTTACCATTTCCTTTTCATGTGGGTGAAAATCATGCTGAAGTTCCTTTTGGTATGTATTGCTTTGCTTTTTTCAGGTATCTCTATGTTCTACTCCTGTTATCCTTGCTTATTTTTTTTGTGTACATATCTTCCACTCTGCTAGCTTAACATATCCCTGTCTCCTGCTGCTTCCCTTGCTAGAACTGAAAAGCTAACAGCTCAGCGACAAAACTTGCTTTATCAACCCAAGAGGGGGACGATGTGATGTTGTGTTGTCTTCTAATAAAGTGCTTGGCTTGCCTCTGCTGATTGAGGGGTGTGTGTTGGAGTGCTAGTCTTTGTGCCTTGACTCTGGTCCTGTATTTAGTTGTACTGAGCCCCAGTTAGTATGTTGCTCTGTCTGAACTGGATGCCAGCCTCTAAGATTTTTAAACACTTGAATCTTGAAGTAATCTTTCATATAGGGTTTTTTGGCACATTAGCTGCAAACATGCCTCCTGTATTTCTTTCCAAGTTACTCCTGTTGCTGCCAGCTGATGGCAGTGGCATGCACAGGTCTGGTGCTCAGACCTCTCTGTGCCTTCTAGCTATTGTCATTCAGGATGAGAGGCAGGGAGAAGAGCATCTGCTGAAGTCCTGTTCCATTTGTCTAGTACCTATCTCCAGTGCCCATTTCTGCATAGAATTGCTGGCACTGAATTGAAAGCAGCCTAGTTCTTGTATGTTGCAGTTGATTCCCCCAGGTTTCAGAATAGCAGCTGTGAAAAGGCAGTTTTCAATTTGTTGCTGTGTGTGGGAAACTCTGAGCAGCAGGAGAGATGGAGTGTTTGCATGTCGATACCAGGCTGCATCAGCTTAAGTTTGCATTTTGAAGGTTGTTTTCTCAGCCATAAGCATTGAAGTCTTTCCATTTTTTATTTAAAATTCTCTAGAAGTTGATGGTACTTGCTCAGAATTTTTTTCTGGTTCTTATTTATTTTGCAGTCAAGACATAAAGCATATGCTTCTCTTCAAGCACGATTACTTGTATGCATGAATTCAAGAATATTCTTAGGTGGTTTTCCTGTCAGGAAGGGGAAAAACATTAATTAACAGTATTGTGAAGAATGAACAGAGCTACAGTGAGTACTTCTTTAACTGTGTGACCTGGTGAAGCAAAATTAGGAGAAGTTGATTGTAAAGGAATTTTTCTCCAGCTCTGTTTCCATTTTTCTCTCAACCATTAATTATTCACTTATCTTCAGTTGTCTTGTCTGTGGGGTTTTAGAAATAGAGGCTGACAACATCTGTTTAATGAAAGTGCTGGAGGGATACTCTGAGTGATGGCATAGATACACACAAAAAAAATTCCTTAAGACAGTACTTTGAGGAGACTTGTTTAGGCCATAGACAAGGATGTGGAAGAAAGGACAAAGCTGGAAGAAAGTGAACAGTCTCAATATCCATGTCAGTTATACAAAATAGCAAGGGCAGAGAGCTGGTGAGAAACGTGGTGCACAGAAGTTGGAGTCCCTGAAAATCAGAGTAGCAGGATATAGTGCACTGGGGAAAACAGTGTTTTTTTCTGTAGAAGGCTGGAATTGTTTCATCTGTTTAGGTTTTTCTAGGGGCGAATTCTTAAGTTTTCTGTTTTTTAAAAACAGTCCATCCTCAGGCAGTCTACACCAAATATTTATCTCGCTGGCTTTTGCTGAAAAACATCCCCAGTTTGTACCTATTGCTCATACATTCCTTCATTTATTTCTAAATTAAGTGTTCTGAGGCCTTGCAGCAAGGTCATTTCTTGTTCAAAAGTGTTTTATGTATGTTACGTTGTTCACTTCCTTAATACATCACATATGCATTAGTGCTAAAATATTAATACTGACCATTTCATTTTTTTTTTTCGTTTTGATCTCTGTACAGATGGAGCATAAGCAAAGAAAAGAGATTAAATAAGAGGTTGTTTAGTATAGATCTGGTGTCAAATCAATAGCAATCAGTTCCCTTCTCACTCTCTCTTCTTTCCTACAGTGTCGTTAAAAGGCAGAGAATTTTCCAGTCTTTTACCACTGGCGATTTAAGAGTTAATAGTGGTATTATTTGGAGATGGAAGTTAACAAACTCCATTAACAATTTTTTTTCCTAGTAGTCTTCAGCTCGCTGAGTTGGAGTATTTGCCTGAATGGACACTTAGATTCAGTTTGTGATGACTTAACTCCGTATTCATAGCCACGCATATGCTACACACGGCAGAGGTTTTGAGCTTGCTAGTACATGGTTATAAAGTAATTAGAACCATTTGTCCGTAAATATTCTATGATGCAAGAATGTTCAGCATACTTTGGCTCCCAAATTCATTTACTTTAAAAACACCACTTAAAGCCCGCTTTTAAAGGTACCCTTTTCTGCTATCCAGTTTTTAAGTGCCCTTACTTAATGTTTCCAGGCAGTTTTCTGTGGCAATAAATGTTATGAAGTGACTAGCTGTGTTTTGTGACTATAAGCTTTCTGTTTTACCACCTACAATATAAAAAACAAAACATCCTACAAAGATATTCTGAGAATTACAAGATCTAGCAGCCTGTGCATATATACATATATCTTGCTCTTGTGTTGTTGAAAAGGAAATAACATTATTATTCTTAACTGTGTAATATAAAGGTGATCTGCTTGTTCTGCAGGTCAGTCACTCACTGATATTGGAGCACGTGAGACACTGATTTTGGCACACTCTCAGACACCCTATGTGTAGGATGGACCTGATGGGAATTCTGTTAGAGCCAGATGAAGATTGGTTTGTCCTCTGTTTGCCCCCACAACCCACAGGCTGGGGTGGGGAATTTTTAAAACCTTTACTTTCTGAATCACATGAATGGACAGCGATACATGGTGAACAGGGCTTGTATTATTGGTGGTCTTTGCTTGGCTCTTCTTCAAACTTTCATTGGAACAACGATTGCAGGAGTCTTTCTGCTGCTTTAATACGCTTTACTGTCTGTAGATGAAAAGCAACATGTGAGAATGAGAAGTAGTATAGATTTAAAATGGCAATAAAATTATTCAGATTATTACTAAACTGATAATTGTTTTATGTGTTCTCAACATTTAAACTCTAGTAGTTCAATACCACATATATTACTACAGTTGTTAGTCAGAACTCAGTCTGGAATGACCCAGAATGGTCACAGAGGTATGATAAAATCAGTATACTGGTTAAAGCCTCCATACATGACCCTCTTGGTATATTACAAGCTGTGTCTATTACAAGTGCACTTAATTATGCAGAGCAGCACACAAAGGAAGGAGACTGTACAGGCTGGCAGGCTTCTGTTTCATTGTACAGATGCACTTTCCTGGTGTCATGCTGCTTGCCAGTGTGGACGTGACTTCAGAGAGAGTCAGATTTAATATAAAGCGTTTAATATGAAGAATCAAGAAAGAGAGATGGAACCTAAATGAGATAAATAGCACAACAGGGCAGTCTCCTTTCTGAGCCATTAAAGCAGGATGGAATATGTGATGCAAACATAAAAACAGTTGAAGTAACAAAGTAATAAGAATCTTGCTATGTCTGAAGTTAATTAGGGACAACAAACTGCCCCTAATTACTGAAAGTGTGGGATCCTCAGCAAAGCTGCCTGGGATACTAATTAAAAGAACTGATTATAAGAAATAGAATGAATAATTAATGACTGAGAAATCATTTTCAGGAGTATCTTCAGAGAGCAAATAAAGTGCCCTTGGAAAATATTGTGACACTCGGAGCCGTCCACTGAATCTAATCCTACAGATAGACCTGAACTGGTTTGCAAGAGGTTGCTGTGCTTGTATTTTCTAATGCTGAGGATAACAATGCTGCTAGGGATTAATAGGGACAGAATGACAGATAAAATAGGAATAGTATTTCTATTTTAATATCAAATACTCTTTTCAGCTATTTTTTTAATGTGTAACTTCAATAGAACCTGCTAATGAAATATATTCACATAGTGCATTTTGTTTTAATAGTTGGCTTTGCAATAGTCTACTGTTCCTAGATCTGAGAGAGGTCTTCAGTTCTTGCAGGGGGCCTCTGGGTGGCATCCTCTCTGTGTTGATTATTAGCATGTGTATATGTAGCAACTGTTAGCTGTCAGGTGTATGGGCCACCAAATGGACTGTGATTTTTCTATGTTCTTGCAAAAACAGCAATATGGAAATTACATCTGACAGAAAAAAATAGAAACTGTAAAAATTTATCTTCTTCATAAAAATAGCTTTTTTTTTTTTCTTTTCCTTTTTTTTTTTTTTTTTTTTATCTTGAGAAGTTCTTTAAAGTGGTTCTTCGGTAAAGTTTTATCCAGGCACCCGTTTGAGTGTTCTTGGCTAATTGAGTACTCTTTAATTTATAAACTTGAACTGTTTTAAATAGCCCTAATCCTCAATTACATTGACACATTTACAGAAACTTAGATTAGGAATAAATAAATGCTTGAAAGCATCAAACCCACAGTGTAATTTCCTGGGTCTGAGTATGTGCTGGAGGCTCCATGTACCCCAAAGTGCTTGGGTGCACATAGAGGCAGCCAAGAGGGATATGGGTGCCTTTAGGTGGAGCAGACGCAGAACCCAAATACCCATGTCCTTTGTAGTGTCTTTCAGTTCTTCTGGGGTTCAGTAAATTCATTAGTATCTCGTTCTCCCCCTAAGGTTGTGTGTTGTAATGAATTGATTAGTGTTTGTTTGGTCTCATAAGGCTGTATGTTGAATGTCTTCACATACTGGAAGAAGGGAAACAACCGACTCGTATATGCTCTTGAGACCATGACCATGATCTGTGGCTGAGGCAGAGGCTCCTGATGCAGGTGGTGCATCCCTGCTTCCCTGCATGCTATGGTTCTGCCAAATTCCCTATGGGATGTGAAAAACCTACATTTCAGTGGTTATATATAAAAGGGAGGTAGAGAGTGTATGCATAAGAGAGGCAGGGAAAAAAGCTATAGATAATATATGAGGGGAGAAGAATGAGTGCTTCCACAGCATGTTATGATCCCATTGCTTTTAAAGAAGTTATGCATTGAGCATAAAATAATGAAATACAAGTTACTTAAAATTACTTTTTCAGAAATATCATTTTATTTTTTTTTTGTTCTGTTATTGTAAATTGTCATTTACTTTCTTTACGGACAAACATCACCCACTCCCAGTCCTCCAAACCAGCAAACCCAACATCCCAAACCCTGCAGATCTGTATTTCTGTCTTGGCTAAGTTTGGTAGCTACTTCATGTAAAATGAAACTCCTAGACCTTGTGATAAGGAAGCAAAGATATCCTTATGGCTTGTGTTAATACAAAAGGTTTTAATTTTTATTAATACTGAGCTTTTAGAATTGATTTGATTCCTTAGGGCTGCCTCAGAATGTGCCCTGTTGAAATCGGTACACTGAATCTCTGTTATTCTGTTTCTCTCTTTAGGTTTTATAGTCATAAGACTTATATATCTTATTTATTTTTGGTTTTGGGATGGTTTTATACCTCACTGCAGACACTTGCTCTGGAAGCATATGTGTTCTCAGTATGAATGATACTTTATTTTCCTAATTTCAGTCAATTTGTATTCTTTCTCATAGAGTGGAAAAATAAGTAGTTCCAACAGGAAAACAGCTATCCTGATGGTGTGGTTCAAAAAAGTAGGAAAAATAAAATTATCCTCCTGCACTACACAACTGAGCAGGCAGCTCTTTTTATTTGTTCTGACTTAAGTGAGGCTACAGAACAGCAAACAGCTGTCATAAGCCACTTTTTGGGGAAAAGAAAAGAAGTTGGGCTTTTTTTTTTTTTTTTTTTTTTTAAATAGTGATATGTTAGGGTGGAACAGCTTCTTCCTATTAGTGATCAGATGATCTCTGATCACTGCCTCAGTGCTAATAAGATAAATGGGGTAATGCATAGTTATTATAGTAGCTAGAGTCATATGTCATCTGGGAGGCTGGGTAAAGAGATGTAAGGTGCTGAAGCTCTGAGCAATAGAAATGGTCAGTGATGCAAATCCATTTCAATCTGTGGTGCTGGAGAGCCTGGAAAATTAACAGAATTGCATAATAACATCAGAAGAAGATAGGTTGCCCCTAACCTTTCTTTTCCAAAGGGCTGAAGGATTCAGAGGGAGAAACTAGGTTGTTTTGTCATGGAGCGAATCCGGCCTTGGATAGTATGTGCATCTGTGTGTGTAAGGCAGGTGTCAGATAATATTTACTCATCACAGTCATTCGTATGAATAATTAAAAAAAAAATAGAACTTGAGGTACTATCAAAATTGAAAACTGTCTCAAAATACTTGTAAATTGCTTGCTAACTTTAAGCCTAAGAATTTTAAGCTAAATAAAACATTGAAATAATTTGGGTTGTTGATTTGTTTGGGGTTTCTTGGTTTTTTTGTTTTTGTTTTTGTTTTTTTTTTCCAATAGCAAGTAAATAAATTTCTGAAATCAGTGCAGAAGAGTGAGAAAGATCATAATGTACTAAACTAATACAGTTTTAAAGAGGGGTTGATAGTCTGAATTAGGGACAACATTTTTGATGCAATAGCTTCTGAACAGTTTCATGTGTGTGTTTGCAAGTTGTGTTCATACAACTTAGGAAGCCAAAATAAGGGCTTTTGCTGAAAGGTGGCACAAATAGGATCGCTGTAGGTTTCCTCTCAATGGTTATGGTGTTAAACCAGGTATTTCATCCACCTGCCAGTTCACAAGATTATTCTGAATGACCAGATAGTGACCAGGGAATAACATCTCTACTGTCAAACACCGCTGCTGTGTTTTGCCTTTAATGGTACCTGTTTAACTAAATGCTTCTCTTTTGACAGAACATGTAATAACCCAGGCTGACAAAGCTGCTGTGCTTCAGGTACACTAAGTAAGCATGCTGCCAAATACCATGGCTAAATGAAATTGTTGATTTGCTGCTGGATGGAAAGATTTTTTTCACAAAATTATTGCAAAACTGATGAACATCTTCAACACACAAACAAGCTACTATGTATCATGCTTGTGCAGCAAATGGAAAGGGACCTCTGGGTTGAGTCAGTCTCATGTCCAAAAACAAGTCATCTTGTCTCTTTTATAAGCAGGTGAAACTTGAGTTATTAGATATCCGCACTGTTTTTCTCTACTCTGGTAGTTGGGAGACTTTTGTTTCCCAACTGAATGCATTTGCAGTTTGGTTTATACCCACTTACTGTCTGTCAGCTCTGCTCTTCAGCTATAATAACAGCTTTTCCTTCCTGAAGGATTTAGTAGATGATGGTGTCTCATTCCTCTATATGAAACAGTCCAAGGTCTGAACCATCTCTCAGGCAGTAGTGTCTCTCCTTCTCTGATTATTCTAACTGCCTTTATGTTTTACAGCTGGAATTAGTGCACCCTCCCTCTCATGTCACATTAGCTTAGTGTCTAGGGCATGCTGAGGCAGTGCATCTGAGACCTCAGCTCAGAGGTCAATAATGAAAATCTCACAGAAGTTCTAGAGAGTCCTGGTCTGAAGTGCAGAATTCTGCATTTCACCCCATTTCTGTTACCACAGCTCCCACACTGGCTGTGTTTTCCAGTATGGTGTTTTTTTTTTGTTCCGGTACATTTTTCTTTTGCCCACTCTGTCCTAGTGCATCTCAGCCTGGAATGTCAGGATCAGTCTTCAAGTTCAGAATGTCATTGTCCTGGTCTTGCTGTCACAACAAGCATGGAAATACTGTATTTATGCTTAATTTGCAGGTACAGCTCTCCAGAACTTTGCAGCTACCTTTCCTGCTCCTTCTCCTTTAACCCTTACCCTTGTGTTTTTATGGAGTCTTTTTTTTCCCCTTTGTGGCAGTATCTCAGGTGCTTAACTGTTGTTTAAATACAGTATACAACAGTCTTTTAGCCAGAAACCAAGAATAAAAAGAAAATGCTTAATTTTTGTTATTCTGAAATAATTCTGGTAAATCTGTGACTTTGTAATCCTTCTCATTCTGGGTCAGGTGTTGCCCAATTACCCTGATTCTAACCTTATCTCTTTATTAATCTCCTGACGAGCCTGTGCTCCTCTGAGTATAGAGACCTGCTGCCCTCTTTTGGGAGGGAGGTATTTTTAGGTGATGCTGGACAACTTTCGAACTCTCCTAAAGAATTTGCACACTTCCTCATTCAGGTCTCTCAACTCTTCAGATGACTGAATTGAGTAACTCCTCTTGATTTCTTGATGTAGAGAGTAAATTACCACTTTTCAGTTTTCAGGCTAAAAAGATCTTTCAGGCAAAACTCAAACTGCTGAGACCAGATTTGTATTCAATAACCATGCCTATCATCAAATTCAAAATAATTAAGTGCTGCGACGATAAAGAACAAAGCATGTTCAGTGGCGCAATTCATGTGAATTCAGTTGCGGTGCTGCTGTGTGGCTTCTTTTCAATTTGTTTTTAGCCCAACTGCCATCAGTAGTCTTGAGTTCCTGGTTGTCCAGTAAGCTTCTAAAAGGGTGGTTTCTGGCATTCTGCCTGGCCACATTTGGCACACTGCAGAGCGGAGTTTACCAAACATCTGTTCGGTCAAGCTTTTTGTTGACCATGGGAGGTTAAATGGCCAGGACATGTTGATTTGAATTCAGAATGTGTCCAGACTTGTGAAATGTAACTATACGTTTGCATATGACTTGAATACTTGTAGCAGGAATGTCTAACTGTTGCAGCATTTGGAGTTAAGCTTTCCCTCTAAAATATTATGCAATATACTTGAGCCAGTGTTTTTGTTTTCAAACCCACTGACGTGTACATATATTAGTTTTCTGTTCAATAGGGGATATAGATTTGTGCTTCCCTCCTAATTTTCCTTCCTTCCACCATAATTTGGGGTTGAATAGAGCACACGACTGAATGACTTCTGACTACATTATCTTTTATTCTTCCTGTAGTGCTGTAATTCAGGTGTATCCCATCACTGGAAAGTTGCAAGGAGCCTTGGCCTGTCTGCCTTACTCCTACTCAGCACTTCTAAGTAATTGTAATTTTAGGAGAAGCTGTTACAAAGAATGTACGGTAAATTATTCTGAAGGTCAGTCATTATTTCTGTACTTCTTGAGAGCAGTGCTTATGCTGGGGACCAAGTGAGTCACTTCAAAAGTCTAGGCTTGTTCTTGCAAGGTTTAATTGCAAAAAGTTGAGCAAACTTCATTCACCACAACTCTTCCACTTCTCACACTCCTCAACTGTACTGGATTTTAAAGAACAGCGTGTGTGTCTTTTCTTTTGGTTTAGGATTGTGTTGTCTGGTCCTTTGCAGCAGAAGGAAGAAAAGCTTTAGAAAGGGGGAAAGAGGCATCCTGTCAAATGAACTTGTTAGTCTTGGTAAAAGAGTGCAGAACTGGGAACTGGAGGAAGGAATAAGTTCTTCCTCTGAAAGCTCTGATTTTTTTGTATGCTTTGGTCCTTTGTTGTTATGCCCTCTGTGCAGAAGAGGAAGGATATCTAAGTATTGCTCCTCTATTGTCACTTTGAAAGTAGTAGAAATATTGCAAGTTGATTGTTATCTGAAGTTTGGAAAGGAAATTGCATCTCTACAATGTCAAACCACCCCCCAACTCGCTATGCAATAGTTCTGTAGTAAGAGCATTAGCTCTGTTCCTCTGGCATGCACCTAATCACCATGCCATTTTTTTTTCTGTGACACTGAGAGAGATGGAGATCAGGAATCCTGTTGCTTTTGGTTAGATACATAAATTACTAACACAGTGTATACTGAAATTTTCTTAGGCAGCTTTTGTAGTGTGAAAAATAAGAATTTACTCCTGACTTAAATGAGAAAGACCTGTGCTGAGCATCTAAAGATCGGTTGCTGAGCCCCTGCTGGTGATCTGAGAGGGAAGTGTACTTGATAATTGTATGTGACAGGCTTAGGCCAGTTTCTTTTTTCCAAAGCTGAATTGTAACTATTAAAAAAATTCCCTTTAAAGGAACTGGATATTATAAAAAGCAACAAACAAACAAAGAAACCAACCTCAGATTATGCAGTATTTTTATGAGAAAAAAACCACAGATTTTCCATTCCTGCAGTCTGATTATGCCTTTGGTGTCACTTCAGATGCTCCCTCAAGTTAACTCAGACGGAGTTTAAAACGATCCCTGGAAATGTTGTGTTTTCTTCCTACAGCTTACTGCTCCTTTCATGAGCAGAAAGCTACCATTCAGCTACCTCCTAAACTTGTAAAACCACCTGTAAAGGACTTAGTGGTGGTCTTTTTTTCAAAGTAGGGCAGTGTTTTTTTCTTGTGTGTGAACTTAAATGGAAGACCAGAAAATGCACTCTTAACATAAACTGTGGCTGATTTGTGGTTTCTCACTGGATTGAAATTGGTCCTGAACTTTTCGGAGGAGAGATCTGCAGCTTCCCCCCATGTTTAAATATAAGGGAAGGAAAGACACTGTAACTCACATACTGGATGGGGAGAGCAGTTGTTTACTTTTTTTGTCCATAGACTGGAGATGAATGGGGCATGTTCACTGGGAAGTGAAGCATATTAACCTACCAGTCTGGGATTTTGTCCTTTCTACTTGTCCGTTTGTACTCCTACTTTGCGGTACCGAGTTGACTTGCTGGTTCTTTCTCCGGGCTCCGTAGTAGCACTCCTCATTTCCTGCAGGGGATTGCTCTGTAAATGGCGATCTGTAGCAGTCACTGTTTCAAAGTGTCTTTATTATCCTGTGGGTTTGAATTTTACAACTTTCACTCTACTGTGCTAATTCCCCTGTTGGCCTGGGTTTATTGCCCTTGTCTTTGAGCGAGGTTGTCAGCCGGAAGGCTGGGAAGCTTTCAGCAGACTTCCTTTCATTGTTTCCTTCAAACATCTGATGTTATCTGGTCTGCAGTCATGCTACTGAATACCTGTGCTGTTCTGGAGTCACTTAACCTCTTCCCATTCACCTTCTGCTATGCACTGCTCTGATCCTGGCCTTTAGGGAACATGAACAGGGGAATGTTTTTGGTTCACTGTGATTTTGCACCAATATATATATATGGTATATATATATATATAATATATATATAACATATGCTCTGCATATATTGTGAAGTTGTAACTAAGCATTTACTGAGCGTAATAGCTTTAATATTGTTTCTTCTTTTTTCCTTTTTAAAAAGAGAACAAAAAAATGGTCACACCACTAAGCTCTAATTAGGGTAGCTTCACAGAGACCTGCTTGATTTGCCTTTTGAGCTCTGTGCTCTGTCAGGTAGGTTTTGATCAAATGCACTCCTGCCAGCATTCAGTTGTTAGCATTGAGTCTAAGTTAGTCACCAGTGAATTATGTTCTGTGATATGGTCCAGGTCCCATTGCTCTAGTTCTTTTTCTCTTTATTGATTTCTATTCTCCTTTTCATTATTGCCCTGGTCTCTCACTGCATGTTTCCTAATGCTTTTATTTTGTAGCTTTTCAGAATGAATATCCATGAGTCATGATTTGAAATAAAATGCTAATAATGACGTTATGCAGCACTTTGAAATAAACATTTCTGAGATTGTTCCTTTTAAGTGGTAGACTTTGAGAAAAAATCATACCACTTTGCAATGATAAGGCAGTAGGAATTAAGACAAAGGGAAAAGGCTGGTAAACTTTAACATTTTGTTTTAAATAACTAATTCTGACTAGGTTTGCTAGCATGTGGCAGAGTGAGAAAATTTTCTTGCCCATTTCCTTTAAGCAAAAATCAAGAAATAAATCACACAGAAATAAAACTCTGGTAAAATTATGTGTTTTCCCCCCATATGCAAAGGTCTGAAAAATGGCTGAATGGTATTGTGTCCTCCTGCCCTATGGGTTTCTCTCTTTATCAGTGTGCAGATGTCAAGTGTCAGCTCCACCTAGTTGTCTGAAGGGGTGTGACATGGTGTGGCTACGGAGCCAGCCATTTCCTTAAAGTAGGTAAATTAGAGCGTGGACTGTTGTGAAATACAAACTTTGCTATTTTTTCACTGTATTTAGTCAGCTGTTGGGTCTATATTTCTAGGTTTGTTTCTAGACTGAGAGATTTCTCCACTCCCCATTGTTTCAGTGGTTTGCTTCTGTCTGGAAGTGGTATTTTTTAAAGACCTACTGATGAAAGTGGGAAGCAGTTCTGGTAAAAAAACTTTGTGTCCTTTATCATCCTTATCTTTACAACAGCTCCCTTGAAACTCTGTGAGACTATGGGATGCAGCTGCAGCAGCGCAAGTTTTGTGATGTGCTTTGCAGAAGTGCAACTCCCATCCTCACTTCTGATTTTTGATAAAATAATTGAGATAATGTAATCTGAATATTATAATTGTGATAATTATTTTCCAGGAGGCCAAGTATTAGCAGAGGAGTAAATGTATTGTGTAAGGATAGGCAGATGAGAGGGGGACTAATTTGTTCTGGGTAAGGTGATCTGGATTTTCTCTTTATGGTGATGGACGCCCTTGCTTGAATGTTTTGACTTAGGAGAAAACTAGGAGGGCTTGTGAAGAAAAATTCTCAGATTTTTTTAGGCAAAATTTTTCAGTAATTGGTAATTGGTGTTTTTTTCAAAAATTAATTGGTTTTACCTGTTTTGACAACAGTGCCTCTGAAGGTCAGACATAAATAAAAATAATACCCTGAACTGTTCTTGTTTTTTGTTTTTTTTTTTTTTGTTCTTCTTTGGAGATACTAATTTTGACAAATTAATAGGAATTACAAAATAGTTGGTGGATGGGAGCCTACTGTTTGTGACTGTAAAGATAAAATTCAATTTTAGAGAAAGGACAAGCATCTGAAAGACTTGGATAATTTAAATTCTGGAATTAAACATCAGGTGTCTGAGGCAGATCTCTTGTTATTTGAATCTAAAATGCCAGTTAAGCTAATATATAGTATAGCAATTACTGATTGGTCTGTGACTTAGGAGCCCAGAGGTAATGAAAGGGCTTTAGCGTTGTTTGAATGAAGTAATACCAATATGAAGGGGAACTACTGTGCTGAAAATTAGGTGTATGGCAAGAGCAGTTGATGACCAGATTCTAAAACATCTTCTTTTTTTGATATTTCTTTCGGCTTCGTATTCAGAAAGGGACAGACTGCAAATTTATCCTCATAAAATGTGTTTGTGAATCCACCTTAGAGGGAATTGTTGATTTTTCCTAGGTGTGTTCATCTTGAAAGAACAGTAATGTACTATTCTTATGTTTATATAGAATTTCTGGGTGGAGGAGAAATATACTTGGCTTTAAACCAGGTGGCTCATGAAGAGTGTGAATTCATTCTTTACATGTGATTCTGCAGCTTCACTGTATATAAGCAATATAGTAATAAATTTTTTTAATTATTTATTTTAGATTACTTTGCAGCAGTTGTTTGTAGGAGCAATATTATGTAGGTAAATGTGCCTGAAAGTCCTGTATCTGGTTGTTAGAAGTTGGAAATTTAGGGCAAATGTGCATTATTTACATAGCTCTGAAATTTGATTAAATGCAGGGGAAAACATTCCCTTGTCAAAAGATGAGGTAGTGTTTACAGAAGGCTTGCAGAATATTGATTTCATTTCCTTATTTTTGTGCTGTTTGATGATGTTTATGATTAAATAATTCATTAAATACTCTTAAGGAAAAAGTCTGATTTTTGGCTTACACACAATATTATTTTCTAAAGTAAGAGAAGCATCGGTCATTAAGTGTTAGCCCCCCTAAGTGTGGATTTTCTACCAGTCCTGGATTATTGTGGATGTTGTTAGCATGCTGCTATCTTGTCTTGATGCCAGAAACATCTGGTATTTTAGGGTAATAAAATGCTCCACTTTCAGAGTATTTTGTAACCTCTGACGCTGTGTCAGGATGGAGACTGAGAGAGGCAAAGTTTTGTGTCAACCTTTTTACTGACAGTACAATTTCTGTGTCCTTCATGCCATGAATGAATCTGTGTTCCTTATACCATTGTGCACTCTTAATATATTTTATAAATAAAAGAATGGAAAAATTGCAGGGAATGTACTAATTATGGTAAATTACAAAACCATCCATTATTTGTCTCACTTTATACATCAAGAGGCTTTATTACTTCTGAAGTGCTGTAATGTTGAAGTGGCAGATATTTTCATGGATGTCAGCAGTGATTCAGAAACAAATTAGCTGGGTTTAAGTTTTTTATTTAACTGAAGAGATCAGCTTGCACATTGTAAAGCCTTAGACTTGCTCAACATGTGTCCTGAAGGGGCTTGGTATTTTTTTTTGTACTCCAAGGCAGGTGCAAGAGAGAAGCACAACATTCTCAGGAGGTTAAACAACAAACTTCTTCTGGAAAACTTCAGAAAATAAGGGTATTTGGCAATTTTTAAAGCAACAGTCAATCAAAATAAAGCATTCCACAAAGCGTTGACTTGGCAATCTCTAACACATTCAACTTTAAGTTAAGCCAGGTTTTGAGAATAGGAAATCAGGAGATAAAGTGAGAGAGAGAAAGAAAGAGGAAAGAGAAAAATTAATAGTCACTGCTTGAATTCCAGCACAATCTCAGCTACCATAAAATCCACACGGTGGGCTGCAAATATGTATGTCTTTGTGCTATGGCTTCTATCTGCTTTGGTCTCTTGGCGCCCTCCCCCCAGGTGAGGTTTTTGTTTGCCTGTGGCTAATAGCCATTCTGGACTGGACTAGAGACTACAGTGGGTGGGGTGCAGAGCAGTGCACTATCCCACCCTGGCAAAACTTGCCCTGACTGCCCCCCAAGCAGTAATCACACATAGGCAAGAAAAAAACCTTGGGAAGGGGATAGGTTCAGTAAGATGTGTAAATTTGGGTACACTTGTCTAGACTCCCATTTAGTTAATCTGGTCAACAGAGACTAATGTGCATCCATTCATTGGTTAGGTCATCCACTCAGGGCTGGTTATAAGATGCTTGCTGTGGAGTGAGGTGACTTGCTCGCATGGCTACAGTGAGTGCAAAGGTAAGATCTCCACTGAGCATATGGAGAAATTTGAACATGTCCAATAATGAAGACTCTGACCTTTTTGAACATCTGTTCAGGGATTCGACCACTCTTATGGGGGATAAAAAACTTTCCATAGGTCTAGAGAAGAATTTCCTGTGATTTGAGTTCTCCGGCTGTGGGCAGCGTGGGTGGGACACAGCTGCCTGGGCCAGTGGCTAGTGGGAAGTGCTGAGCTGGAGTGTGATGGCTGCAACTCAAGTTGTGGTACAGAATATTCATGTGACTTTGTCATGAGGAAATATATCCTGCATCCTAAAGTGTTTCTAAACTCTTGACAATGTAGACAGTATCTAGAGTTGCATATGGGTATTACATTCATTTTTCTGGTCTGCTGTATTTTTACCACATTATGTCTTTCATGGAGTCTGTTTCTTCAGATGAGAATTCATCAAAGTGAGCAGAACTCAGAAAAAATTAATTTGTTTGCACATAAAGGAGGGAAGAGGGAGGGAGGCCCTAAGAAACCTATACTTTCTCTAATTAAAACAACGTCTCTTTCTGAAGTCATGTCCGCATATCTACTGGGACAAACACTGAAGT
The DNA here is from genome assembly GCA_013399695.1 of Formicarius rufipectus. Classification (NCBI taxonomy): domain Eukaryota; kingdom Metazoa; phylum Chordata; class Aves; order Passeriformes; family Formicariidae; genus Formicarius; species Formicarius rufipectus. Next base: position 239,702 of record VXAU01000621.1, read on the forward strand.
TACTCCATTCAATTTTGTCCAGATGATGGGAATTAAAAGTTTCTGATCTAATGGGAGTTCAAGAACTTTTCTAGGAAGTTGAATCTCTCTCTAGCAATGTGAAGTCGATTAGATATTACAAAAAGGTTATCCACCAGGGGGTGTTTGGGCACTGGAACAGACTCCCCAGGGCAATGGTCACAGCACCAAGCCTGACAGAGTTCAAGAAGTGTTTGGACAATGCTTTCAGGTGCATGATGTGACTCTTGGGGGTGGTCTTATGCAGGGCAAGGAGTTGGACTTCAGTGATCCTTGTGGGTCCCTTCCAACTCTGCTTATTCTGCAGTTCGGTGATTCTGTGAATCTTTGTTTCCATTATATCAGCGTTGCTGTAGTACACTGCTGTAGGCAGGCCCTTCTAACCACATGGGCTGGGCTGCTGTGGGGTCCTGAAATACAGTTAGGCCGTAAGTTTGACGACATACTCTGCTGTCTGAAGTCAAGACAATTTTACCCCAGTACACTTGACTAATAAAGATGCACATTCTCTCAATTGGACACACACAGTTTTCTATCATAGGTATCCTAAAATTGTTGTAATTTATGTTTATTTGATTAATAAGTACCATTATTTCTTCCTGTATCTTGCCTTGTGTTTAGTGTTGATAATTATCTGTTCCAATTATTTTTTTAACCTGTAACTCTTATATGGCCTCCTGCAACTTGCTGTGTTGTATATGAAGAAAAGAGCAGTTGTGTTTTTAATGTGATATCAAATTATATTAAACATTATTTGGCAATATACCTTTACATTTTTTAGCCTTGGCAGTAGGTATTGGTCTGTCCACTTATTAACTTTTATTAAGTCAGATTTTAGGAAACAATAATGCTTGTTCTACCTATGGTAATTTGAAAAACACAATCTTATTCTTTATGTTATTTATGTGCTTTCTGCTTTCTCAGGAGGAGTAATCTTATTTTCAGTCATTCTCTGGAAAGACCTTTCGAGGTAGCTTGCTGCCTCTGATGCCTTTCATAGTAACTTCATGCTACAGTTTCTATTGCTATCACATATTTGTCTTTAAAATAAGAACAGGAGCTCTGCCTCCTTTTTGCAGTTCCTAAAAGCAAACTTTCTTTGCATGTGGGCTTTTAAAAATTAAACTTGCAAGTTTCAGATTTTATTTCAAAGGAAGACTTAGTGCCTTTATGAGACTGCTTTGCTTCCTTGCAGGCTTAGACTTCTTACATATCAGAGGCACTGCCTTGGGGAATTGTCGTTCCATTCAAAGAAAGATGTGCAGATTACAGTGAATTCTAATATCAGAAAAGATGTGGAATTTCTGTATATCAGTAACACTGGAGCAGAATTGACATTAAAAACTTACTCATTTCAGGTCATTATTGTTTTGTTTTGTTTTCAGCTGGCTAGCTTGTAAAGCCAGGTTGGATTACCAAGTAGTTTTGAGATGTTGAGAGAAACACATCTGTAAAAGTAAAATTTTTTTTTTAAATGAATATAGCTGAAGATACATAAGAAATAACTAAACAACATGAATACTAAAATACAAAGTTAAGCAATGTGCTGTCTTCAGAGAACAGCAGCATAATCTGCAAAATTCAGAAGATCATGGAACATAACTTCAATATTCTTCGTACTTTTTCTGATGACTCCTTCCATGACCAATTCTAATCTATTACTTTTGTGCTGCCCTGGAACTCACAATCCCTCTTTTCTCTGGAAACTGTGTTCACTTGTATCACCCATGGGACACTGTAGTAGACATGCACCATTCTGGTGCTGAAAATTTTGGTTAGAAAGGCTTTGGAAAGTTTGTGTATTGAGTTCTTGCCTAACTTATTCCTGTGTTCATAGAAACCTGTATTCCATTGCAAATCTAAATGTAGCTGAGATCATGGAATTTTTGTAATTTGAATTGTACAGTTTTTTTTTTTCTTTTTGTTTTTAAATTATTGTATGTTTCTCTCTTTACTACGTACCAGTGTTGTTGCAAGCTGGTCAGCTTGATGAGCTTATTTTGGAGCCACAGTATAAAATGCTTTTCTTTAAAAAAAGAAGAGTTAGAACTTACATGCCTACATTTGTGAAGTTAAACCATATTCATAGGTCTCCATACAACTTTTTGTTTTAAAACCAAAACAAACACCTAATTATTCACAGATCTTTGAGGGGAAAAAAACTAGTTTTGTTTAGTATTTTATTCTAAATTTCCTTGACTATGGGGAAAAGCAATTTTGGCTCTAGGTTTATTAGCTCTTCTTCTTGGTTTATTTGGAGCCGTTGTCTTCTCTTTAGCTGGAACATGGATTGGAGAAGTTAAAGCAATGACCCAACCAAAGCTTGTTCACGTCCTGGTGCTCTGGGAGTGTAGCTTCCTGTTTCTTATGTGTGTGAAATCAGATTCACCTATGAAGGACCTGAATTACAGGTCTGTTTACTTTTGCTCCATGCAGTGATCTGCTTCAGCACAGGGATGCAGTTACTTACAGAACACTTACAAAGTGGGAACAAGAATGCCATGGGTGTAATGTAACATTTCTATTGATTTCTCTTTTCATTTACTGCAAATCTTGTGTTCAAGTGTAACAACCTTCTAAAATCTGGCCCTTGAGAATTCATAAGAGGTCTCCCATTGGTGTAGCTACTTATTTCTCAAGGGTAGAGATGTTTGCGATGAACTGCCTAGTAGTCTTCTGTGCAAACTATTTGGTATCAAAGAGTTAACTTTGATAAGGGATGGAAAAGAATAAGCTGTTTCAGAGAGATAAATGAAAAGTATTATGGAGATGTAGTCTTTAAAAAAGTTCTTGTAATACAGTAGTCTAAAGCACTTCAGATGGTGTCGAAAGCTTAAAAGTGACTTACAGCACAAGAACGAATTTGCAGCATAATAACTAAATTAATATTTCTTAGAGTCCAGGCTCACATCAGACCTGAGTGCCAGTGAAAAAGTGGATGAAAAGCCTTATGAAGGCTTGTAGCTAGGAAGAGGACATTGCTGCAAATATGGGTGTAGTCCTGTAACTGAAAGTCTGTATTGGAAGTGAGGAAGGGCATGGCTGCTGGTCTGAGTTGCCATCTTGGGAAACCTGGTGCACATTTTTTGGAGCTGAGAGGCTGGGAAATTGGTTGCAGGACGAGACTTGTATAGGCTGTGGGACTAAAGGGGAAAACTTCTATATGGGTAGCTGTCAAGGGCAAGAAATCCTATTGCAAGTGTCTTGCAGAGAATCGATGAATCTCTGTTCTTTGCATCTTCCTCTTCATTATCACCTTTCTTCATTATCACCTCTCTTTTGCGTTGGAAGGACTACAGGGCAAAATAAATTACTTTGAACCACAGTAAGCTCCTTTAAAAATATATGAAGAAGCTGAAACTTTTTGGTGTTGCAGTCTTTTCACATGAACTGTATAGTGATTATATTGTCAGAAAAGCTTTCTTTTTGTGCAATGACCTAATTTACCTCTGTGGTTTTTTTTCTTTCTTACTAAGTAGTTCTTTATCTGTAGAGGACACCACTTGAAAAAGAAGAAATTCTGGGGAAACAGCAAGAGGCCGTATTTCAAAAATATATGAGCATAGCTGCTCAAAGGCCAAATGTAAATAGTGCCTAGTATATAGTGTCACTCAGAGTGATGAATAGTCAGGTTACTTGAAAACTCAAAGGTCACCTACCAAATGTCCTTTGTCTATACATTTCCATAGGATATCAAATCATTATGGAAAGTACAGAAGCAAGTGAAAACTGAAGAAAAAAAGTACATTTGTTATATTGTCAAAAAAAATCCCACAAAATTCATGGACACAGTTGCATTCATATTTTTGTATTAATCAGAAGATTTATTTGAATTATCAGAGGTTATGGATGAATTTTTTGAAAGTAGTGTTCAGTGCAGTAACATTTCCCCTTGTGTTTACTGACTTGCATGATTTATGATAAGCAGCTTAAGATAAAAATTAATTAAAATAATATTAATCCAGAACTTCAGATGACAAAGGGAGGTACTTCATGTATCCTGCAAGTTTGCATTCATTATAAATGATCATGAGTTTATTTCCTTCAGACCATGACTATTTCTCTGTGACCTAATTCAGTGCAGCTGCAGCGACTACTTCCAAATGATAACCTGTAATCTTGATTGGTTGTGGTTTTTTTCTATGCTGGGCAGTAGTGAAGAGCTCTAAACAATGTGTGGGTATGGATTTGGTTCCCCCCATTCCTGTGCTGAGGAAATTAATCTTTTGGCATATTTCAGATCTTCTTCGTTACTGGATGACTGCTGCCAGGCTTGTCCTTGGGAGTAGCTGTCTGTCAAACCTTCCAACTCCCTCACCACCCTGCTGTGACCCATGCTGGAGCCCTCTGTGCAGTGCCATGCTGGGAGCACGGTGTGACTTGGGTGGCAGCTGCCTGGCAGCAAAAGGCATCAGTGGGGGAAGCCCCATGCAGCAGCAAGGCTGTGGATCTGTGAGGCTGCTCCAGCATGTGCTGGGTCCTTCTTTCTGCCCCTTGAGGTGCCAGGTAGGCAGTGCTCTGCCATCCTGCCTGGGAGCTCTGCATCAGAGGAGATATAAGAGCACTGTGCTAAACTTCTTTACTGTCCATGTGGTTGGGAACGAGGAATTTGCTGCCAGTGAGCACAGACTGGGATTTGACTTTGGTTAGCCACAGTGGACAACCTTGCTGCTTTTTCTTCACATGCTGAAGCATATCTCGCTCTGCTCTGCACTGGTGCCACCTCATCTTGGATATTGTGTGCAAGGTTTGGGCACCACAATACAATAACGATACTAAGTTAAGAGAGTGTGCAAAGGAGGGCAACAGCGATGGTGAAGGGCCCTGAGGGGAAGCTGTATGAGGAACGTCTGAGGTCCAACTCAGCATATTCTGTGATTCTGTGATACGCCGTAGGGCAGGGAGCACTCAGACAGCAGCTCTGCTTATTTCACCACATCAATTTGTGCGGGAGTTTCAACCTAGTTTCTGCTCATTTTCCAGACTTATTTTGCTTTCCTGCTAAGAATCATCCTGTAATAGAGCTCTCGTGCCAGTCTCATGTCCTTGCACTGGCCTTTTTCAGTTTCCCTGTGCCACCTCCAGGTCCTGTACCAGCATTGTTACGCAACCTGCCCCAACTCTAGTTTCCCATTTTCCTGTTTTCATTTCCCAATCATTCACCATCCTCTCACTCTCTTTCCTTTCTTCATTCATCAAGTCAGCTTCTGTTTTACCATCTTTGCATACCTAGTGTTCAGTACCTAAAGGGGGCTTGCAAGAACACTGGAGAGGGACTTTTTGTAAGGGCACGTAGTGATAGTACAAGGAAGAATGGCCTTAAGCTGAAGAAGAGTAGATTTAGATTAGATATTAGGAAGAAATTCTTCACTGTTAAGGGTGGTAAGGCACTGGAACAGGTAACCCAGAGAGGTTTTGGATTCCCCATCCCTGGAGGTGTTCAAGGCCAGGTCAGATGGGGCTTTGAGCATTTTGGTTTAGTGGAAAGTTTTCTGCCCATGTCAGTGGGGCTGGAACTCCATGATCTTTAAGGTGCCTTTCAACCCAAACTGTTCTATCATTCTGTGATACCCGGAGCCAAGCAGAGTAGTCCCGTTAATTTGGGGGGAAATACACACACATGACACTGGCTAAGGCAGCACAGCTGTAGTTTTCCTTTTTAACTTGTGTTAGCTTCTTAGCTGTGCCAGAGGGCAGGCCAGCACCTTGTAGTTTCAGCTGCAGTGGGAGGTTTTAGCTTCTGGAGGTTTTTCAGGGTACACAGCTGCAAAAGTCTTGATTGAGTAGACCAAAATCAGAATTTTATAGCTGTGCTAGGTTGACCTTGGCCAGCTGCCAAACATGCACCCAGTTGCTCTGTCATTCACTTTTTTAATAGGACAGGGGAAGAAAATAAGATGGAAAAGTTCATGTATTGAGATGACAGTGATATCTTACCAGTTACCATCACGGGCAAAGCAGATTTGACTTGGGGAGAATTAATTTAATTTATTGTCAGCCAGAAGAGCTGGGTGGTGAGAAACAGTGATAAAAACTAAAATGCCTTCCACTCCCATCCCACCTCATCTTTTTTTTTTCCAGGCTCATTATCACTCCCTCATTTCCAGCTCATCTACCTCTTTCCCTCCACCCCAAGTGGCACAGTGGGAAGGGTAAAGGGGACTGTGATCAGTTCAGGATAGCTCCTCTCTGCTGCTTTTTTCTCTTCCTTTTCTCTTGTTCCAGCATGGGTCCTCCCGAGAAAATGCCACACATGCTTCTGTGTAGCCTCCATGAGCTGTTGGGGGACAGCTTGCTCCACCATGGTTTCTTTGATCAGCACCTGAAGCACTTCCTCCTCTTCTCTCACCTGGCTGGCACAAGGCTGGTTCTACACTTTTTATTTCACTCCTTAGTGCTGTGCAGCATTTTGCCCCTTCTCAAGTACCTTCTGCCAGGGGTGCTGCCACCATGCCCAAGGGGCTGATGTGCCCTGTGGTGGGTGGGTTGGAGGTATCTGGAACCGGCTGTGTCCATCTCAGAGTGGCCACTCCTGTACCACTTCGTGGCCAGCACTTGATCCGTGACACCCAATGCCTGTCTAAAACCAGAGGTTGTTTTTAAGTAGATGGAAAAACACCTTTTCTGGACACAGGGGAGATTCTTTTGTTGTGCTCTCAAATCTTCTCTTGGGCTACAGAAGATTGTGGCTTTTCCAAGAAACACCCCTGTACAGGTCAGGGTGGGCATTGCTTGGGATGCCTCTCTGGGCACTCCCGGGGTGGGCTGGGGTACACAGATACAGAGTTTCAGCCTAAAACTTTGAAATCTTTGTCCTGTGACCCAATTAAGGATATTCTAATATAGTGCTGTCAGTCTCACCCAAGCAAAGCATCTACCTAAATACGGTTAATCATGCATAGGAAGAGCAAGATTTATTTAGAAGTGAACTGTCTGTTTGCACAACACAGTGATTGCTTATTTGTGGATGGGATTTGTTCTTCTCTGTGCATTTAGGATATTTCCTAGTACAATAATCATCTTGATTGCTTTCTTCTGGAAACATTTAAATCCATCTTCATACCTGTTTCCTATTTGAAAAGATATAATTAATTGCTTGTTTCTTTTTTTTAAGGTCTAGGTGGACTGGATATTATGCTCTTTTTATTTGTCTGCTGCAGCAGCCGGGGAAGGGATAGTGTTGAATCAGGACCTGCACAGTCCATTGTCACAGTGCTCATTTTTTATTTATTTAAAACAAAAAAAATCAGTTTAAATAATGCAAAGGGAAAAACAGTTGACTTTACAAAGATTTCATTTTTATTCTCTCTAGCAATAAAATCGCATGTGGGAGTTTTGCTAATAAATACGGTCACTTAAACCCCCTTGTATTAAATGTTACTACTTGATGATGATTATTGTTGTTCTTTATGATTAATCTTTACAGAGAGGGAATTCCAGTCAAACTTGGCCTCCCTATGCAATAGGGTGGACCCTCAGAGGTGAAAAGCAACCTTTGCTCCCTTTGCACATCAGTGGCATCAGTGTTTTTTTTTTTATCTTGAAGTATTTGTGCCACATGTATTCATATCCAAACTGGTTGAAGTTTTGATGCTGAAACATGACAGAGCTGTTTTAGTAGGAAGTGTCTTGGGAGGATGCTTACATTCTTTTTTCTCTCTCTCAGGCTATTACTTGAAGGAGATAAAACATGAATATAAAGGCTTCTGTCCATTGTGGCTTTGATCTGTCCCAGGAGGGGAAATAAGAGCTGTGTTGCAACACTGTCTCTAGAGGTGACCCTATACTGCCGTTGGAGATCAGAGTCTGACTTTCATCCCACCTAGCTTTTAATGTGTCAGGAAAGGAAGAACAGGGGACCAAATATCTTTACAGAAGCTGAGAGTTTGGACACTTTGTCACACAGCGGAAATTCTTGCTCTTCTGTTCTTTCCTCTCCCACCTGATGCACTTGAAGGAAAGCTTAGATTTGAGCAGGCATTGAGAAGTAATAGATACGCTGGTGTGGAGTAGGCTGGCTATTTGGGCTGTAGCATGTAGGGAGAGCTCAGTGCTTCAGATGTGAGAATAGGGGAAAGTTGTATTTCTGCATTTCAAGACACTTTTTATATTGTTCAAAATAGCAGACAAAGACAACTAGGTGTATCCAGTAGCTTGGTATTCAAGCATATGGAAGATTTGCATGCGAGTCTCATTCTGTTCACATTTACACACATTCTTGTCCTTTCCTGCAAGAAAGAGGAATTGAATACCTTTGATTAAAATCAGTCTGAAATGCTGACAAGGGATGAAATTAGTGTTTTACACTGTTATCCAAATAGTCCAGTTGAGCGTGAGACTGTTGATATGCTTGAAGGCAAAGCTGTACGGAAGTACATGTAATTTTGCTGTAAAGTCAGTTTTATTGTTTCTTAAAGCTCACTTTTTAGTACTGAGTGATCTTGTTCTAAAACAGTAGAAATCCTAAGAATTATTGTAACTTCTTTCATACTATTGAGTCCTTTGGTTTTTGGGTTGCAGAATAAAACCCCAAATCCAAAATGGTAGGTAAATTGTAGTAGGTGTCTGTACCTTTTTATAAGTCTATGGGAAAAATTACATTTTAGTATTTGGGTAAGACTTGATACTTATGCTATGGCTATTTATGAATTATTTTAAATATATTTCTGACAATTTTTGAGCAGGAGGGTGATTTTTTAAATGTTTGTTTTATTTTATTTTTTATATTCTGGTAGTTAATTGGACCCTTTATGGCTAAACAAGTGAAATTCATCGCAGAGCTGCAAAATCACAGAATAGGTAAGATTGGAAGGGCCCACAGTGGTTCATCTGGTCTGACCTCCCTTCTCAAACAGGGTCATCCCAGAGCACATTCCACAGGATTGTGTCCAAATGCTTCTTGAGTATCTCCACCGAGGGAGACTCCACAACCTCTCTGGACAATCTGTTCCAGTGCTTGGTCACCTGCACAGTAAAGAAATCCTTTCTCATATTCAGATGGAACTTTCTGTGCATAAGTTTCTGCCTACTGCCTCCTGTCCTGTTGCTTGGCACCACCAAGAAGAGCCTGGCCAGTGGAGATGTCTGGCTGAATGTGTCCTGCAGGTTGCTTTCCATCAACAGCAGAGGTAGAGCCGGGATGACAGGGCTTCAGGGTGTCTCATCTATAGAGATCTGCATTAGGATGAATAGATGGTGCTATGCTTGTCTGTCTGCACTCCCTGCAAGGCCTAAGCTGGTGGTTCAGCTGTTACATAAATATATATTCAAAGACGTGTAGTATAAGGGTACAAAGAAGAAGGAACCATCCACTGTTCAGTGGTGACAGGGCCAGAAGCCATGGGAACAAACTGAAACATGGGAGGTTCCCTCTGAACATCAGGAAACACCCTTTTTTGAGGCTGATTAAGTGCTGGCAAAGGTTGCCTAGGGGGGTTGTGGATTCTCCATCCCCAGAGATACTCAGAAGACATCTGGACATGGTCCATGTGTGTTGGACAAGGTGACCTCCAGAGGTTCCTTCTAACCTCAACCATTCTGTGATTACAAGAGTGCATTTTGTGGTCAAATTGAACCATTAAACGAGAAGAGGTTTGTCATTCTGTCATTCTGTCATTAGGTTCTTTATGTCTTTGATAGTGGCTGTGTGTTTTGGGCTGGACTTTTGTAGGTGAGAAGGGGAGCATTACAGCATGTGCCGTCACTGTGGTGTTAAATAAATTGTCACTGGCTTTCTAAACAGAAGTCATGATGTGTGAGGAAGCTTGGGTTTTCAGAGTCTTTTGGACTTCTTATAGAAGCATAGTCTGCATTTAGTGAAAAAATTATCTTAGTAGCGATTCCTGTGCTCCTAGTTTGTCATACAATGTTTTTGCAAATGCATTTGCTCTGTTGTGATTTTTCCCTATATTGCTTGTAAAAGTATTTAAAATCTTTCTGCAGTCTAAAATAAACAGTAATAACATATTTTGACTCAATAATTTAAACACTTATTTCCTATTAATGACTGTCTTACTTTACATTATTTGAGTGGGTCAGGAGCTTTCTACTTGTGCGTTTAAATGAGTTCCTTCACTGGAGGAACAGTCAAGATTTTATATTAAAATTAAAAGGCAGAGCCTAGAAAATCTGTAGAATGTAAGTTGTCTATTTGAATCCCTGAAAGCTCTTCCAGAACCTTACAAACTTAGAAATCTGTGTCTTAACATAACATATGCTTCTGAATCTGTGCAGGGAAATTGTCACTGAAAGGGCTTTGAGCTTTAAGACTTCTGTCACAGGGATTTTATTGCCAGACAAGAGGCAGTGCAATTAACTGATGAGTTGAAATCACAAGTTCTTGTCAGAAAATGAACTACTACATCATTCAGAATTGAGATCTGTTTGTTTAAAAACAAAGTTAATTGTCCTATGCTTCTTAATACTTAAACTTCATTTGTGGTTCTCTTTCTTTAGAAAATGGATTTTCTTAAAAATTCTGAGTATTTGGCTTATCTTCAGTAATTTGCATTTAAATTATGACTTTCGTCTTTTGTGCAAGTAGAGTATAAAGAAATGCTGATAAAGACATAATTAGCTAGCACTTTCCTTTAAGGGTTTCTAACTGCTTACTATTAAGATATGTGACAGGAAAGGAAAATAATTGATAGCGTTGTGCTGATTCTCACATAAACTCTTCTATAATGCATCCATTGCATACCCTGAAGTTCAAACCAGGAATTTTCTCTACTGGCATGCAAGGGTTTTATGGGATAATTGACCTTCATACTTTCTATTCTGTAAAAGAGCAGTTGTCTGCGAGATTGTGAATATATACATATAGAATGCATGGAGAATGTATTGTTTAAGCAAGGTAGCATTTATCAAATTTCTGGATTTCCCCTGCCTCTATTTCCTTTGCTTTTCCATTTTGTTAGCACTTAGATTAGGACTAAAACTATGTAGTCATCTCCTCAAGTGTATTTTGTATGCATAAGAAAAGGAAGGGGAAATGACTGTTGTTTTTACTTACATGCAATTGTAGAGTCACCTCAGCAATATAACTGGTTTTGATACCTATGTGTATGTATATGAATGAAATGGCAAGGAATGTAGCTCTGAATAATTAAAATACTATACATTCTATAAAAATGCTCTTAATATGCACTATGGGAGCTCTGCTATGAAGCATTTGGTTTTGCAAGAGACATGAGAGGCGAAAAGAGAAGACAAAATAGTAAAGTGTAAGAAGAGAAGGTAATCACAGACTGTCACGTATCTTGGGGGAATCATCTGTAATTTGGGAGATCATGAATTTCTGTTTTGCTTGTCTGAATGCCTATGGTACTTTCAGAAGTGTGAGTAGAAATGGACCTGACTCTTAGAGATCTTGTTGGCTGAAATTGCACTGATAGTAATATAGGACTATTTGCTTTTGAAGTAGCAACTGTAATACGGTTGTGTGTTTGGTTGGGTTTTGTTTTTGAGGTTTGTTGTTGGTTTGCTGTTGTTTGTTTTGGTTTTGGGGGTTTTGTTTGTTTGGTTTTTTGTGTGTGTTTTTGTTTGTGTTTTTTGTTGTTTTGGGTTTTTTTGAAAGATGGAAGTGCCTTGAAATATCTTAATGTGTTGTGCATTTACAGGGTGGTATGTATTTAGCGAGCAATACAGGTGTTTGATAAGGAGCCTTTTCTTCTTGTCTAAATAGCCCAGACTTACATTTTTGTAAAACATTTGTAAAATCATTTGTAAAATCATTTGTATTACAAGATGGCTGAAAATTATGTAAATGGTGACACATTCAAGTTTCCTAACTTGTAGAATTTAGTTTCCTAAATTTGAATGGAAGAGTAGTAAGTAATGGAGAAGGACTCTATATATAGGTTGTAAAAGAAGAAGGAATGAGTTGTTGGAATTGTATTCACACTGATGGCCCTTTGACCATAGTCTTACAACCCAAGAAATTGAGAAATATGAAAGAAATCTTAAGTTGCTACCTTAGAATATCTTCTGATTCTCATTCCACCCAAAGATTCTGACTTAATTTTAAATTTTTGCTTATAGAAAATCACAGGCATCCTTGAAAAAATCTTTGAATGTCTAGTCAAAGCAGAATGCAGAAAAAGTCATAAATGTTATTTTATCTGCTCAAAATGCCTCAGCTCATTCAAGCACTGTAGCTGTATTTTTGGGTTTTTAGACACTTTCAGATTGGTTGAACATTTTGTGTATTGTTATCTTGTGGGATGCAGCTGTTAGTCACCCATTTTACAGCTGAAAGTTGCAGGTTTCCCTGTTGCTTCAAACTGAGTTCTGAATAGAATTTAGCTCCATTGCTTACAGTGATTATTCCACGTAGGAAGTGCAATGACTTCTCCACACCTTTCTGCACATCAAATGAAAACTGGTGGCAGACTCAGAACTTACGATTCAGGTTTTCATTTAATAGCAGTGACTCTTACCTAGAGATGACAAACATCTTTTGCAGTCATTCACATAAACATTTTTTTCACCTGCTAGTATTTCTTTGCTTTGTTTTTACTGATTAGCTTCTATCTGAATTAAGACAATACTAATGGTGTTTCCCTGCTTTCCTTTTTTTTTTCCTTAAGGTTCTGAAGAATTGGTGAAAACTGAATGTATTTTTTGTTTGTATTTTAAGGTTGTGTATATTTAAATGTGACACAAGTAGGATTTATCTCCTTTTAAGGGAAGAATAGAAGATTATTATAATTTTCCTGTTCCAAACAGTTAGTTTTCCAAAGCTCACTGGATCTTTCCTTGGCTGGTGGTTTTGAGCACTTTCTGTGCTAAGGACTAAAAGTTTTCTGCTTTTTAGCCTTTTGGAAAAGACTTGTGTAAACTTTAACATTGTACTTGATAATACACAAATTGTGGCTAATTGGCTAATATTTAAAAATGTACTATGTTGCCATGGGTTGTTTTAATTATTATGCTTTTTGTTATGTGTGGTCTTTTGGACAGAAACTGCTGGAGTGAATTGCCTCTAAACCGAATTCATGCAAGAAACTCTTGGCTGTATTAGATGCCTGTGCATTTTAGCACATTTCGCTGTTTAATATTCTAGCAGGGGATCATGCCTGTTCTCTTCCCACAGATGAATCTGGTGGGATGTTTTATAGTTGGATATACTGCCTGCCATCTTTAGACCACACTCTTGTTCTTGGAACCACGTGTAAACATCTCTTACCCTGAATATTCTGCTGCTGTCACAAAGTTAGTAGTTTCCTGGTGGAGCATATGTTGCCCATATGGGCTTCTCTGCATGCTGCTTCCCCTCCAGTCATTCTTATCAACTGTGTTATGAATCTGAGAGTTTTAAGTTCCAACACTGGATGACCTACAAAAGGCTGAAAAGGAGACTTTTTTTTTCTTTTAGCTACTAAAATTATCTTGGAGCAACTGTTGGAAGTGTTTAGAATAATTTGTATTTAGAAGTAAATACATCACGTTTGCTTTGTGCAAAACATTTGCATTGTGAGCTTTTGGCTACTGTTTCTTTGCTCAGACCAGGGACGTGTGCTTCGTGCTCTTGGCAGCTGACAGAGGGATGTGGAAGAGCCACCGGGGTGTCAGGTGCCTCTGTGAGGAGCAAAGGATGGTCTTACACCAGCACTCCCCTCCTGCATTGTTTGCACACGAGTCTCGTGCTGCACAGGGAGATGGAGAGGCACTGGAGCGTATGAGCAGAAGAAAAGCCAGGCTGGCGGCCATCCCAGAGCCTGGTGGCTGGCAGGGAGTCTGTCACCAGTGCTGACCGGAGGAAGGTGGAGCCAGGGCACAGACTGAAACGTGAGCTGTGCTGGATGCTGAATCCACTCAGAACACCGAAAGGATAGGAAACAGGGAAAATTAATTGATGGCAAGAATGATACGTGTTGAAAGCCATCAGTTGAGATTGATGAGAAGAGAGTGATAGCAGTGGGGAATGACAAAGAAGTTTCTTCAGTAATAACAAAACATAAATTAATAACTGCCGAAGCAGTTTGTATTACCAGACTCTGAGATAATTCACCAATATAATAAAATCAATGACATGCTGCAGTTCCTGTAGCCAGATATTTCTTGGGCAAAACAAACTAATAAAACACAGCACCGAAGGGCCATCTGCTAACACAAGACACTATATTAAAACTTGTGACATTACCATTAGCATGTGTGCGTGCATATACAATTCTTTAAAAAGGAAAAAAGAGTAATACTATTTGTATCTAGTATAAAAGCTATTAAAATACAATAATTCCAGTAATATTTTGCAATTCCCCTTGTTGATACAGGTATTCGTGATTGTGTGGGAAATTTTTAAGTGAAAGAATTAAATCCTTTTTCCAAAAGGTAGAAATCATCAGTGTAACGAAGTCTTGAGGAGAAGCTTAGCACTAGGCTCTTCTATTATCATAATGTTCAGTAGTGTGCTAACTAATAATCTACATTAGCAATGTAAGGGAAAAAAGCCTTTCTCTGAGAGCTCACTCTGTGTATCTGTGAGAAAAACACTTGTAGATGGAAAAGCATGACACTGATCAAGAAAGTTGTGATTTTTGTGGACTGAGCCTCTCTGACTCAACTGATGCAAATTGTATACGGTTCTTCCTGACTCCCTCTGAAGTGGTAAGACCATTATGCACTGTGTGGGTTACCTCTGCTTCATCGTCTTGCTAAAGTTTCATTATTTTTGTCATACTGATAGGAATTTATGATTAATCTCAAATCAACTTTAGTTATCATATCTGTTGTTCTGGCTGGGGTTGCACTGTAACTTGATGGTCTTTGTAAAAAAAAAACAAAAAAAACCC
>VXAU01000621.1:254532-310975 GCA_013399695.1 Formicarius rufipectus
AAAAAAACAAAAAAAACAAAAAAAAAAAAAAAAAACAAAAAACCAAAAACAAAAAAAAACCCCCAACCCTGAAATTTTTGTCCCTTGCTTGGTGGATTCTGGATTTTCACCAGTTCTTAACTGTGGTCTGTTCCCACTGTATCCTGGAGCCAGATGATCACTTACTCAGTTCAGTCTGTTGTAGTGAAAGAAGAGCATAGCACTTTTTGTTCTTATACATCTTGCCTGGGAAATTGGGCAGCCTCTCATCTGTGAGTTGCTTTCTAGAGGAAGGATGCTTTTGGAAAGCTGTCCAGGACAACAGATCAGTAAGCCTTTATTAAAACTCCATCTCAGGAAATGTCTACTCAGTGACTAAGGAGTCAGGAACTGGAGAAAGCCTCTCTTCACTGAGCACTAGTTTAGCATCTTGCATAGTAATACTGCCCTGCTGTAAGGATTAAATGAGGGATAGAAGCTGGAATAAAGACTAGTCTTTTTTAAGCAGCATCCTAATAAGATGGGAGAAGATGGCCGATCTTAAAATTTTGGTTTCAGTGAAGCTTTCCTGTACAAATGTAAATAGAACTGACAATTACCTGTGCTGATGATAATAGTAAGGCTTAAAAACTATGAAGCTCTTAAATTTTGTTTTCCCCTCTTTATATTTCAGATCTTTTCTTCTCTAGGCAGTCAGAAATAGCAAATCTTCCAAGTCTGTCAACAAAAGAAAAATTATAAATTGAATCCTGGTCTGTGTCCCTCTATGGAACAGGGAGAAGTGACCCATATTTATATAATTCATGTTTGTTATCTGTAGGATGCACTATGTATTCTGTAAATACATCTCTTGTTAGCTTTCAATTTTATCTTTTAATGCACAACACTTGTTTCACTCTTTCACCTGAATTTTTATTTTGTATGGTCTCTACCATTCTTCCTGCCTTTTGCTTTCCCATATCTCTGCCCTAGATGCTTCTATGAAATCTTAGAAGGAAGGTATAAACAGATTAGGGAATTTGCAATTTCATTACAATTGCTGGTATATGTTGGATTTTTTTAGGGCTTTTTGAAAGTTTATATTGACCTTGAGAGCTGAACTCTCAAATCTAGCAGCTTCATATGTTTTAACTGTAATATTAAATTTCCTTTTCAAATTTTTTTATTATGTATTTATGGTGTTTTTTTCTTTTGGGGAGGCAGGAGTGGAAAAAAGGGAGGAGGAAGAAATGTTTTTTTTTTTTAAGCATTTCCCAGTTTTAATTAATCAGATAAGATCAGCTATTTGTCAGAATTTTTCAGAGTCTAAGGAAGAAGGGAACTGGTTTATGATAGTTTGTAAAAATAGGGAATTCTGTGTTTGTTTCCCATGTTATACAGTAAAGGCTATGAAAGCACCAAGCTACCAAATACCAGTGCATTTGACAGATCAGGTCAGTGGAAAGACAGTGTATTGAGACTTATCTGCTATGGTAAATCCTGAATTGATTTGAGTAACTCAGGAGGACTTTCAGATATTAAAGAATGGACAGAGTTGAAAGGGACCACTGCAGGCAGTCTAGTCCAACCTCCCTGCTCAAGCAGGGTCCCCTAAAGCACATTACTCAGAATTGTGTCCAGATGGCCTTTGAATATTGCCAGAAAAGGAAAAGCCACTACCTCTCTGGGAAATAGTCTTAAGATTACTCAGACAAAATTTCATTTCTTTTGATCACTTTGAAGTAATTCTTTGGGGGTTTTTTTGTTTGTTTTTGTTTGTTTGTTTGTTTGTTTGTTTTTGTTTGTGTTGTTTTTTTTTTTTCCCTTTAAACTTTTCTTATATCAATTCATCAACATGGTACTTAAAAATGAAGGATTTATAAATTATCCTGGCTAACTATATCCCTGTTAATGCTCTAGGCAGCTTAGTTTGTGTTTGAAGCTAGCTTTGTTCTGATACTGGAGTTACACTAAATGACTTCCAGCCATTCCTGCCAAGCTGAATTTCTCTATGATTATATTGGAACCACGGATAGTTACACGATTAGATTCAACTGATATTGTAAATTGAAAGTTCCAGGACTGCAAACATGTTTGATTGCACATGTGATTGTGGATTAGGCAATTAATTTGTTAAAATTGTTTGGAGCTCATGCTTCCTGCAGGTTTAGAAAACACAATTTGGCTACTCTGTAATAAAGGCAGTTTTTTCTAGTTGTTAATAACATCTGCTGCTGTTTTAGATCTGAGCTCTAAACAAGTCTTTAAGATTCAGAATTTGTCACTTGGATTGATTTCTTGTTCTCGTTAGACTGCTAGGATGTAAGGAGTAAGGAGTTTAACTACTTGTTCAGCTTCTTTCAACACTGATACGTATCCTTATAGTCAATGTGCTTGACCAGGCTTATCAACCATCATCCTTTCCTTTCATTAATTAGAATACTAATGATCCTATTACCTGCCTGGATTTTCTGCAAAGAAATCTTTGAAGCAGTCTTGCACAACAGATTTAATAGAAGTCTTTGGGTTAGTAAGGCAGATCTGAATGCACTTGGTTCAACTGCTTTGTTCAGTTCTTTTTCATGGCTGCTTATTTATTTAAACTTCCTCTTGAGATTCAGCTTCATCTGTGTAAATGAGATCACTGTATTGCAGCAAAGAATGAAGTTAGGATTTCCATCAGTTATATAACTGCTTGGTTTTACAGCAACAAGTGGTATACAATGAGAATTCTTAACCTCATCCTGACTGAGGTAATAGGATTTTGGGGCTGAACAACCCATTGCCTCTGTCTCGACACATGCTGTATCTGTGGAACTAGAGTTGTGTGGATTGATTGTGGTTTCCCTGACTTAATTAAAATATCTGCTGCTTTTACACAGATTTGCTGAACTTTTATTCAAAAAACTTGTCTCCACATTAGCAGCGAAATTTGTCATTGGGGCAATGGAGTACCTCAGGATGAAAGTTGTCCTCTATATTTATACCTGAGATGCAGGGAGGACAAACTTGCATACATCTATGTATATACTATTTATAAAAATGAATGTCATACGAGAAAAATATTTTGTGATTATATTTGTGACATCACTCTGTGACAGAAGGGTATGTAGATATAATGGAGGCAAGTTAAGGTGGTAACTTTAAGTTTGGTTTCTTGGGTTTTTTTGCAAATTGAATGGGTAATTTAAACATAGCTTCATTATACAATTCCTTATCTTTTAATTAATGAAAGCATGTTCCATAATCACTTAGTTTTAAACCTGAGAACTAGAATTCCTGTTCTTGAGAACATTTTGTGAACAGCCTGCAAATGTTTGTTACTACAGAAGGAGAGATGAGCTAACAGTGCTATTAATATATTGACTGTACTTGATCCTCTCTGTGGTCAAACCTCTTGATACAGACACAGTTATTTAGCTTCTCTATGGGAAACCAGGAGACTTTCATATACAAATATATATATATGTGTGTGTGTGTATATATATATAGCTACTGAATCTAAAAAAAACTTCAGGACAAGCACAAAATAAATCATAAGTCTAGGGCTTTGATTTAACCTCAAGGATGTGCTGGAAATGAGGTTGAGATTTGGAGCTTCTGGGGAATATTGCATGCATCTTATCTAAAAGGATGAAATGTTAGGCAGTGAAATTACAGATCATTACCAACTTCTTCTTATTTGTAGGAGTAGAAAATATTTAAAATACTTAAATGAGATGAAGCAACATGTGATGTGCTATTTTATGGAAAAGAGCTAAATCCTGGAATCCTGACAGCTTGCAACCTATCTAATGGGCATCAGTTCTTTCCTCCAAATGGAGAGTTTTTGAAATAAGTGTAATGTTGCTTTATTTCAGAGAGTTTGGGCCAAAAATCATAAAAAGATGAAATCACTTGATCTAGTGTAATGTTTCTTTTTTCTTTTTTTCTTTCATTTTCCTTGAAAAATATCAGATGCTGAAAAGAAAAACAGGAATGTGGGGGGAAAATTAAAACAGACAAAAACTCTTAACAAAAACCACACACCCAACTAAAACCCCTGTGTATGTAGCTTTCAAATAATCATTCCTCTTTGTCCAGGTTCTCTCTTCAAGCCAACGTTTAGCAATCTCCTGAACTTTGAGATTTATTTTCCTCATTGTTCTTCAAATTGACACTTTTGGGTTGATGTTGCTGTGGAAGTGGTAGTAACTGATAGGCAGCCCTTAACTGGTAAGTGGTAGTAGTACCTTGTTACTGCTTCTGTTTTTTGCCCTTCCTCCTTTCTGCAAGTTTGTTAAGTATTGGGAGCTTTGTGCTCACCCCAATTGCTGAGATCAGAGGGCTTTTCAGAAGCAAGTATTCCTGCCTCTGCCAGTTATTTTTTCTCTGGTAAGGTAGCAGAAGCCAGTACTGTCAGCTAGTCATCTTCTGGACACACTGCTATCCCACTGGTGAAGCATAAATAGCTGAGGCAGCAGCTGAAGCACAAAACGTAGCATTTTGAATGAGGGCTCTTCCTGCTCTCCACATTGCTTCAATCCTCTTATTGCTTGCTTATGTTTGTTCTTCTGTTGAAATTAGTCTCATGTGTGCTGGCACAGACCTGGCTGGACTTGTATGAGGAAACCCTTTCTTCTTTCTCCTCTTTCAAGGGTAGATTCTGCCAGTGTTGAAATAGTTGAGATATACCCTTCTGTTACTTAAGGATTCTAGTAAGCTTTGTTCATGATGGATGGATGTTTGACCTTTGAAGTCAGGGAGAAAATCAGTGGGAGTGCAGTGAAACGGAGTAAAGACAATTGTCATAAGGCTGAAGTCCAATAGTGACCAGAAAGAGTGGGAAGGCTCATTTTAGGGTGAAAAGTCATTTTAAGGGAACTAAAAGATTCTAATCAGTGCACTAATATCAACCCAGCTGAAACATCAATTGCTCCACAAGAAGCTTGTCTGCTTTCCTGTTGTATTCAGCCTCTGAGTTAAAACTCGCTTGGATTATACCAGCCCTCCTTTCTATATTTTCTTGCAGAATAAGTAGGGAAGGAAATAAGGAATTACATATTGATGAACCAGAAGAAAAATCTGAATTCGTATACAGAGTCTTGGCAGACATTTCTTATCAGAACTGACATACACTAACTGTGCAGCGGATGTATGACTAAATGTAATTTGTGGTTGTGAACATACTCTGTTTCTCTGGTCAGGATGATAAATTTGTGATGTGTACACACAGTATGAACTAAACCATGCTCTGTTGTCAAAAAAAGAGTCCACATGAAGATTTTTTAAGAAAACTGATTCTGAAAAATACCAGAGGAAAATACATTCACCTGTTTATCTGGACCACAGAAGCAGAGTATGAAACTTAAATTCTTCAAAAATAAATAAAAAGATTAACACTTAATGTCATCATTTCTAGTGATAGAGAAGCCTTATGTAAGGTTGAGTCTTTAGACTCCTCTAAGTCATTAGGAAGTCTTTCCTTCAGTTCCTTTGCAGTTTGCATGTAATTAATTTTGAATTAAAAAAATGAATAAAATTAATAAAATAAATTGAAATATTCTGGAATCACTGAAATCTGATGACTCCATATTTAGCAATCCAGGTAACCTGTACTGCAGAATAAAGAGGTTAAACACTCAGCTCTTCTGAAAAAGCATCTCCCCACCTTGTCCCCAAAGTGGAACCCCTCCTGCAAGATAATAATAAGTCCTCCCCAGATAACTTCCCATGCATTTGGTAAAGGCTGTGATTTGACAGTCAGGATGTTACTTCTAACATATTCATAAAGTATTGCTGGGTTTTCCATGTTGGAAGAAAAATCACTGCTGTAAAGTTGAATTGGATTAGTAACTCTTAGAAACATAGTTAAGACATCTAGAGAGCTGTTGTCTTGTTCTGCTGTGGATCAGGCAGTAACTGGTGCTCTTACATTTGCTCCCCAGTGTTTGATCAGACTCTGGTAAAAAAAAAGAGATTCATCACATTTTGTGGATTTTTTCTTCTCTATCTAGGTGATGCTGGAAGAATAATAAGCTGTGTTGGGATGCCTTGATTATACTTTTTGGTTTTAGTCTGAAGTTTGGGTTTTGTCATAATTAACTCTGAATTTCAGTTGTTTGTAAGGTGGAGTTCTAGAGGGTGAATGCAATTTGTAAGCTAAAAGCCCTGGACTGGCACACATAATTCCAATGTACTGTGACTCTTTCTAATTTCAAAAATCTTGTTAAACTACTTTGCATAGAGAAGCACTGTATCACAATTCATTTTGTGGTACAGGCAGGAAAGATGAGTTTGCAGAATTAATGTATGCACTTGTAAGAACCTTTAGCACAGGATCTGTGGTGCCTTGAATCTGACCTAAATGTTTTGTGCTATTGCCAGCATGGTCTGGAAATGAGGGAAGCTTTAAAGAATGCAAAGGTATTTGCAAGGTATGTTACACAGAGAAATGCGAATGCATGCAGGATATCTCAGACAATGAAGTACTTAAGGGTGTTTTGTTTTGTTGTTGTTTGTTTTGTTTGTTGTTGTTGTGTTTTTGGTTTGTTTTTTTTTTTGACTGGGCACGTGTTCCTGTTTCTACCAATCTTATGTGCGGAAGACTAATTTAGCTATTTCCTGAGGAGTCTTTCTCTTTTATGCCCAGATATCTTCTAGTATTAATCCTTTTTTTTTTTAATGTGTAACTTTGATGTTGACAAGTAGAGAAGTCATGAACAATGGTCTCAAAAGCAATTTCCTGGCAGCTTTTGCAGAGGTGTGGTCAGTGGCATAGAAGAAACAGAGGTGACTCTGAGAGATGGACAGCAATAAATAATATTCTAAAGATGTAAATTGCAACAAAGAAAACTCCTGGTTGTCAGGAAATCAAACTTCTGGTGATGAATGTGGTTAAGTATTGGAACAAGTTGCTCAGAGATTTTGCAGAATCTGTTTTATTGGAGGTTGCAGGCCTGCACTGGCCAAGGCCCCAGGCACTGCAGTAGTGGCAATACAGCAACTTTGCTGACCTTGCTTTCAATAAGGGTTTGGACCAAATGACCTCTACATATGCCATCCATACCAAATTTTTCTTTGATTTTTTTTGCATGATAAATACACAAATGGTGTGTACATGCACAGCATGCTTGATGCTTCCAAGGAATTTTGGATTGATTTTTTTGGGCATATGCATACCAACTGTATGGTGTATTCAGACACGGACAGGAAAACAGATGTGTCTCAAAAGCGTGGGACACAGCTTTGGTGACATTGCCCAAAAATAAGCAAGTGTTACAAAATCCTAGAAAGAACTGTGCTTAGGTATACCAATTACAGTGGGTTGGGGAAGCTTATTTTGTGACATGATTTAGAACTGTGAAGTGACTCTAGCAATGTCACATGCCAGTGTGCTGGAATATATGGGGTCTTGTCACAGCTAGAGTTGCAAACATCCTGCTGAGTATTGTAAATGATGCTGGAAATGATCCTGTACGGTGAAAGCTACTCGTGGTGGCAGAGTTGACTTTTGGTGCTGTCAAACTTCCCTCCCTAGTTAGTCTCTGCCTGCTTTCTGGTGTGTTAATCCATTAAAGGCAGTTGCAATTTAACCTAATTACTATATATACACCCCATTTGCCCAAAATGACGTAATTGTAACCATATGGGAAACTGCATGGGTTTTGGGCATTCTTTTTGAAAATACTCCAAAAGAATAAAGAGTAAAAGCTATATTTCTGAAAGAGCTGAGGTAGATCATTAATGGCTTTGTTTCTGATTTTTAGAAAGTCCTTGAAGGCTTAAAGTTTTGCTTAGTATCTTACTGTTTCTGAGGCAAAACCAGTGTTTAGTTTAACCAGCAGTTTTAGCTGTTGGTAGTCAACCACACAATTTTGGTATGTTTGTGCTTGCCTGTTTTCATCTCTCTCCTCTTTTAAGTAGACAGAAGACAGTTAACATTGTTTATTTCATTCTACCCCCTCCCATACACCGTTTTTAGGAAAAATTTACTCCATATGAGGATGACAAAGATAAGGAAGACTTGTAGAAGATTAAGGCAATGAAATGCATACTGAATCCCCCGTTCTGTTTATTATCTTCATATTGCAAAATTTGTGATAAATATTTGGACTTGAAGAATAAAGAGGGATGATGACTGTATGATGTGTAGTTTCTTACTTTTTTTCCTACATTACTTGGATACTTAGTTTTTATATATATTAGGTTGATAGCAATTTAAGAGAGTGAAATGACTCTTGGAACCATAGCTTGTGGTTGTTAATCAAGCACATCATACTGCAAATACTTCTCAGTGTAGAAGTAAAGGTAAATTGAGAAGAGTTCACTGGTTTTTCCACAGTTCATAAATTTGGGAATTGATTTCAGGAGGATGAAGTGGAAGTGTTCCCAGTAGATTTTTAATGAATGTTGAGGAATAACTCAAGCAAGTAGGAAACTGCATCTCTGCTCACTTATCTGCAGCCTATCTTACTCCAAGGTCCATTCTCTGAGTGCTGTTGTACTCAGTTGGGGTTTACTTAAAACTCTTTCCTTCTCATTTCCTGTTCTTTTACTCTTCTATGGACATCTTGCACAGGACATTGTCCTTTGGTGCTTGCTCTGTCCTTGAATTGCTGCTGGCCAGTTTAAATCCAGAAACCCTGGTGAATCTGATACTTCAGAATTTGACTGTTTGTTCGTGGCTAACCAATTCTATTTGCGTATGTATTTTTCCCCGCTCTATTTCTTAACATTATAAAGTAAATTGTTCTTATAAATGTTTCTATATTATATATATATATAAAAAAGAGTGTATATATATATCTCAAATAGTATATATATCTCTTTATATATTATAAATGTTCTAGTGTAAGTAGAAACTAAGCACAATAAGTTTTCTTGTGTTTGGATGACAGTAGTGAAGGGAGTTCATGATGTGTAAAAACTCCCTGAGATGGACAGACTCTATCCTCTCATTCATATCCTCAGGTGAAGTTGTTTCCTGTATACATGAAATCCAAACAGTTTAGTAACCAAGCAGTTACAAAACTGTATTTATAATATTCTTTTCTAGAATGTGTTTTCTTGATTGCCATTTTCTGTTTGTTGAATTCTGATAATGTTTCTTACAAGTTGATTTCCTGCGACCATGTACTTTTCCTAGTCCATTTTCTTTAGCTAACTCCTAAACAGAATTGTAAGACTTCGACAATATTTATTTAATCTTCATCTGATTAATTCTTTTCCCTCTGCACTGAGTTTAACAAATACACATATCCCAAAATACTATGTAAATTCAGTTCTCTTTCAAACCTTAGTGAACAATCTGTGCCAAGCTAATAAGGGATATTTATAACAGTTCCAGACTTAGTAATATATTTATCTGAAAAAGTTATTAAATGCTGTATTTTCCTCTCAACAAAGAAAAGATCTTGTTTGAATTAATATCTGGAGGTGATAAAAATGGAATTCATTTATTGCTGTGTCTTGTCATTCCAGAAGAAACCCTGGCACTGGTTTAAGTGATTTAATCTCAAGCAAGAGAAAAAGAGAAAATTAACATAATCAGTTGTTAGCTAGTTCCTGGACTGAGCTGAGGGTCAGCAGAATATTGTTACTATACAATAATTTCCATGTTAGGGTTACTTTATCAAGTAAAAAGACAGTTATTTCTTCTTATCACAATGCTTTGGCAAGAGACAACCTACTGAACTTGGCTCAAGCTTGACTCCCTCACTTGGATCTCTTGCCATCTGTCCCTCTTTCCACCTGGCTTGCATCTGATGCTGCTGCCTTTTCCTTCTGATCTCTTGTGCTTTGTCAAATCTGATTCCACAGTGTGTCCTGGAAATTATTGCAGTCTAAATTAATAGTATAAGACTCTCAAGTTTTTTGTCACTCTTGTCTTTCCAGTTGCATTCCTGCAGAAGCACTGCACTTTCGTTTGCTAAGCAGGGAAGCATGGACTGCTGATGTAAGAAAGGCATACTGAGGTTTCACAGGCATAGGCTGTTTTGACAAAGACTTGTGAACCCTATCATGACTATAAAAAAGAATGTCTTTTTTAAAAATTGATCATAGGTAAATCTCCAGATTCACATGTTTTTATAATGAAGGAACTTGTGCTTGAAGTAAGTTTCTGCTTAACCTGATTATTTGGCTTGTTACATTGGCAAATGTCTTGAAGCCTTTGTTCTTCATTGTTTGATATATGGAGGCTGTACAAAAAGAGGAGGGAAATAATACGTGCTTGCTGTGTTCTGTGCAGAGTAAGAGTGAAGACCCTAGAGGTAAAATTACCATTGGATTCTTTTTGTTATATTGCAAATATATATATAAAATAAAAATCTCTCCTGTGGAATGAGTTTTAGTAACAGCCTATATTTATTGTTGAGTTGAATATGCATGTATGGAGTAAACAGATCTGTAGTATTATATTGTACAACCTTGTTGTTTGTTGTGATTCATTTGGTTTACTCGTTGAGGAGGGAACAAGTTATCAATACAGCCAGCATGGTAGAGTCATGTTTCAACTGGCAGACACAGTTTTTGTTTTAAATATTGTGTCCTGTTTAGTATTCAGAGCATAGAGGAGAGTGTCATGCAAGGGAATTGGTTTGCTGTTTTACTGACTGACTCAGCCATTTAACTCTGCTCCCTCAAGGCATCAAGACTGCAATAAAAGAAATACATTTTGCCAGTAACTTTCTATGGAAATAAGTACAGCTTAATAACTTTTTTTAATTACTGCTAACACTATTGCAAAGCGGGAAATACCATAATGAAACTTGTCTTCTGTTTTTTTTTGTTTCCTGTTAGACCGTAATGCTGATACTGAAATCTTATGCTAATCGGACCTCTGATTTATAATTGGAGATGAGATTTTTTTTTTAAGTTGAAATTTCAATTGGTAAATTATTTCTTCCAGTACTATTTCTAGTTGGAAAGCAGAATTTGCTATGACTTTATTCCTCCTTATTTTTAAGTAGGATAAGTGATAAGGTTAAGGCCAGGCTTCTCCATACTTTCATGCTCTATTTTCATAGAATACATTTATCTTGGTGCTGTGTTGTGCATTACAGTGTGTCCGATGGTCCCTGCTGCTTGCACTAAAGGGCTGATGGGAAATGAGTTACTGGGATACAGCTGTAAAGGACGTGAATTTTTTTGTTAAACATTGTTTTGAAAATGTTATACAATAAACTATCCTAGTGCAAGGATATTAGGAATGTAACCTCCAAAATTAGTCTATGAATTGATTTAGAAAAATGCATCTTTGTTAAACTGGTGATATGACTGAATTTTATCTTAACTGTCTACCTTCTTTTCATGGCTAAAGGAAGGAGCATGTATTTGTAATGGTGAATAATCATGTCTTTGTAAGACAGTGGTATTTGGTAGAAATTTATTAGGGTTATTAGGTAGAAATTGAGATAATAATTCAATCATAAACAGCTTTTGTTGAATGTAGAAAAAGTTGGATCACAAAGATTTTCTGACAAGTAACAAAAATTCTGCCTGGACGGAGGACTGAGCTGAAGATGATTTCAATTTCTAGTCCTGGTTGAGAACTGCAGTGTCTATCCATGAGCAGTGAGAAAAGGAAGGAAAGGAGGAGTCTAACACTGACAGCACTGTGAACCTCCTGGACCCATATTGACACCTGGGCACCATGGGTGAGATTCCAGAATGGCAGTGTAACATCAGTCCTTTTTTCTAAATGAAACCTGAGGTGAGGGAAGAAAGCCAAGAGACCTGTAACTCATCTGCTTAGATAAGCCTGTTGAATGTCATCCACTTGTGCATGTGAGCTGGGATGAATACAAAGAAGAAACCTTTAGGATCCTCTCTGAAGCATCTGTGACGAAGATATATAAAGAGAATGTTTATGAAAGCTGAAAAACTGCAAAATTTTGAAAACAGTACAAAAGTGAGGAACACAAAGATACTAACATGGCTTATATTTGGAAAAAAATCCTTGAAGATCTTGATGAAAGCTATTCTTGTAATACCAGTGAATCGCTTATACAATTTATGCAGTGTGGACTTCATGATCTTCATGGAGATGTTATAAATGATGTTGTTTCTGCTTCTCTTTGAGCAACATAGGTTCAAATGTTAAAGGTACATTTTAATTCATGAGGGTGATGGTTGTTTTTAGGGGTATTCTGCCTTTCTGCTAGAGCACCACTGACAGAGGAGCAGAAGGAGAGCTCACGTGGGGAGCAGCATGCTAGAAACTCTGTGGTCATTGAAGTTGGAGGCAGAAGTAAGGAAAGAGGGGAGAGCAGATGTGGAGGCCCTGAGCTTTTGCTAGGAAAGGGATAATTTTGAGGGCAGTGGAGAGAAATGAAAGGGATGTTGGGGAACAGTAGGGGTAGGCTGACCCATAAGGTGACCAAGATGAGCTGCCACTTGTGGGGCCAGAGTCATGATCGTGTCTGGAGGCAGTGTTCAGGATCAGCTTCCATCTGGTGGTCCCCTGGGAGGCCATGGTGGGGAGACAGATCTAAGACCAAGCCAGGGAAACATGTCAGTGGGTTTGGGCTGAGGATCAGGAAAGCAGGAGAAGAGATACTGATATGTGTTGTGCAGCCATCACAGGGGCTAGGGGCAAGTAGCTACCAATCAAGAGCACCAGGACCTCCCTACTGCCCTTCACCACAACTCTGCCATGAAGGGGCTCATTTCTGACTTGGCCAGCACACTGTACAGCAGAGGTGACAAAACCAATTATTTTACTCAGAAATGTTAACTAATACTGTCCATTATCAAGTTATCTGATGTGTGAGTGCGTATGTGCTGCAGACCAAATTAAAGCTCATCAGTTAAAGGAATTTTGGTGGTCTGAATTGTGCACGTCACATTGCAAGAAGGACTTGATGGGAACCAAGGAGCATTTTCAGAAGGGAAGACAGAACTAATAGTTAGGAGTAAAATCTGTAGATTATAATTTGTAGGTGGTGTGATAGTGAATATTATGAGTTCATTTCAAATGGTTAAGAAGAGGGAAATGTTCAGTTATGTAAAAAAAAAAAAAATCCAGAATCTTGATTCTGAAAGAAAAAAAAGCAACAAATGGTTTCTTTTTAAAGTATGAAGCTGCTTCTTTCCTCCAAAAAAATGCGCAGGAACAAGGATGAGATGGGAAAAAGATGTTCATAAATAGAAGTAAATTAAAAAGGCTTGGATGATGCATAAATACATATCAAGTGGAGGAAATCACTTAGCACAGCAAGAAGCAGAACTAGAAATGGGGTTAAAATGCAGCAAAAAAGGCGAAAGTTCTGAGTCACAATCAGAAAAAACCTGACAATGAAATCTGTTGTCTACTGTTACACATCTCTATTTAACAATTATAATGATCTCATTGCTTGATATCTCTAAACCAGAAGGTACAGCCTAATGTATTTGTGATATTCGGGATGTGTATGTGTGTATTTCTCTTAAGGAAATTTTAGTCAAGTGTTTTCTTGAGACCTGTAATTACATAAAGGTTGCCCAGTGAAGTAAAACTTTGGATAGCATTAGTGTACCAGTGCAATGTGTGAAGTCTCATAGATTTATTTAGAATTTGAAAACTGTACATTTAGATTTACGTATTGTGTTTTCCTTCTACATTTTAATGTTATAGCATACAGTTCTGAGACAAAGTCATTTTTTCAGAAAGCTGCACTAATTGATGAATTTATCTGTTAATAAACCTGCTGTGAAAAAGCTACCAACAGATGTTTGAGTGCTGTCTTTAAAATTTTCACAGGCTAAAATAATACTTTGACAAAAGATGACAATGTAGTCATGTATAGTATATGTATGTGTATAGTATATAGTATGTGTAACCAAAACGAGATGGGCAATGGAATGCTCCATCTTGTGTTTGAAATATGTGGATCAGTATGATCAAATGTGTAAATCTGGGTAGTATGTTTCTGTATTTTGCTGTAGAAAGGATTAATTGAGTCCATCTATTGTGTACATAGACATCTGACAAGGTATGCGTGATATTAATATTCTTGAAGAATGTATGTTACTTCTGCATCCCTTTTGAAAGGCTTTGGTGTTTTTCATCATGAGAATTCAGAACTAATATCAGCTTGAGCACTGGAAACGAAACGGAGTACTGCTTAAAGCTGCAGTCATATGTCATTATAAATCTGTATCGCTCACCCGCTAGTTTCAACTGCGAAAATTAAGCCTTGAGAACTTTCTGCAAACTGACCAGAAGGACTGTGATGATCTAGTCTGATTTCCTAATTATGTGCATGTAAGAATACAGTCTGTTGTTCCTTTTTTCAAATCATTTCTTCCTGCTAGAACATTTGGTCCAGGGAGATGTTCTGTTTTACTTAAATCTTGAAATGGTTGAGAGTCTCCTACATATCTTGAGCAAACTTAATGGTGTATTAAGAATTTCCATATGAATGTATTAGTTTGACTGCCAATATTGAATAATCCTTTAACAGTCATAGTGTTTTGATGTAAGGAGAACAAGATTTGTGAGGAACATTAAATGGCTTTTATTAGGCTGGTCTGTATAATTGGGAGAGGTGGGGAAATGAGAGGGTGTTTTAGGCACTTGAGATACTAAAGTCTGAGACAGAAGCATAACGTTTCGGAGTTATTTATGTTAGAGAATACGCAGTTGTACATGGGTACATGGGTATTGGTGGGGGATATGTTAAAACTTTTACTTCTTTATTAGGAATTTCTCTGGTGGAATTTTATAATGCAACACAAAACTAAACTTCATGAGTTCATGAGTACTAAAATCCTGTAGGTTTATGAAAATTAGTTCCCAGAGATAGCTCTGGGAGATGGGGCTGAGAGGTCAGAGAGAGTACTTTCATGAGAAGTGCTCTCCTAGCTTTTACAGAAATGTTAGTGCAGGTTGGTTGCCATGTGCAGTTGCTTATTCTCATCCCTGTAGTTTTCACGAGGTCATCTGCTGTGCTGGTTCAAATTCATATTACATGCTGAGAAATAAATGTACTCAGGGGCTTGGATGTCTCTGTCATGGAGGATGTTTATTATGATGGCTATGCAGATGTTTGTATTTATTATTCAGATAGCTGTCTAGATGTTTGCACTAAATAAATTCCTGAGGCTGCTAGAAAAGTAGGTGATGAAAATGTTTGAAGACTCATCTTTTGAAAATGGGGAAGGATTTCAAAATAGTAGTCCTTTCTCCCACTGCATGTTTCCAAGGTAGAAGAGCATGTGATAAATAAAAGTGTACAGGGTCAGATGATACCTGGATAGTTTGTTCAAAGCTGCAGTCTTTCACAGCAAGGTTGTCCTTGCCAAAAAATCCCTGAAGGTCACTTGGGTTAGCACAGTATTTTTTTTTTTTTTTTTTTGTTTTTTTTTTTTTTTTTTTTTTTTTTTTTTTTTTTTTTTTTTTTTTTTTTTTTTTGTTTGTTTTTTTTTTTTTTTTGTTTGTTTTTGTTTGTTTGTTTGTTTGTTTGTTTATTATGGTCTTTAAAATGATGCTCCTTAAGCATCCTAGTTCTACCATACCATAGCTATATTGGGTTGTGTATTGTCATGTGTAAAGTCTGTATGATGTAATGACATAACTGTTTATGACCTTACAGTTCAAGGCTTTGCTTCTGTTTCTTTAATTTCTTCTATTTGTTAATTGCATCAGAAAACCAGTCCATCTAGCCAACTAATCTTTTTCTAACAGTGGTTTTAAGCAGATGCCTAGACAGAGATTGAAAATAGAGCAAGTTTAAGTTGTCATTCCCATAATTATATCAGTGTCGGGGATTTTCTATACCAAATGTGGGGAACGGGGGTTGTATTTAGTATGTAGCATTTCTGCACATATAATCTGCACTAGATTTCTCTTGCATAAGCTTGTCTAGTTTCCCAAGACAATTTTCGGTACCTACAATGAACTTTGTCAAGGTGTTGATATGTGTCTCTGCTACCCACTAAGCTTCTTAAATTTTTTGACAGTAATTAGTTAGAGTTGAAGGCATGTAATTAATGAGATAGTTTTTAGATTTTATTTCCCTTAACCTGACGAGTGACTCAGTGATGTGGACTGTCTGCTCCTATCTCGTTCTAGGGAAACAAAAAAAGTTTTACTCAAACATAACCATTCACAATTTATCTATTGTCAATTTATCTTTTCAAACTCCATAAGGAACTGGTATTTTCAGGTTTCTGTTGGGATGATGAGCTGGAGGATAGTACACGTGTGTTATCCAAAAGATGCTGTTATACAAGTATAATGGTCAATTGTAGGACTTGATGATCTTAATGGTCTTTTCCAACCTAAGTGATTTTATAGATTGGCTTGGAAAATAGAATGGAATTCAGCCTTGGCACATTTTTAGATGATATCAGATTGAGAGTAGCACTTGATAGCAGAAGACCAGGGTTGCTATTCAGGGAATTCCTCACTTCCTGAACAGATGAGTCATGAAAAATTTACAGCTGTTCAGAAGGGGGAAAAGCCATGCCACACTTCCAGACTAGAGACCCATGCACCTCTACAGGTAAGGATTTGACTACCTAGGCTTTCTCCAACAAAGGACCTTGGAAACCTGTTGGAGAGCAAATAGAGTGTGAGCTGGGGAAATGAAGACTGGCTGCACGTTCAGCTGCATTAGCAGGAGTGCAACTAACAGGTCAAGAGAAGAACCTTTATTTTTCCATCCACTGGTGTGGCCACATCTGGAATGATCAGTCCATTTTTGAGTCCCCAAGTAGAGGAGTGGAATAAGTTATCTAGAAGAAGTCCATGAGAGTCCCCTGAGATGATTAGAGAGGTGGAAGGCCTTATAAACAAGGGGAGGGAGAGAGATCTGCCTTGGTTAAGTCTGGAGAAGGTTAAGAAGTTAACTGTTGTCTTTTAGTCCTTAAGGGGGATGGTTCTGTAGGGAAGATGGACCAGACTCTTTATAGAAGTGCACAAGAAAAGAACAGGAAGGAATAATCACAAATCATGACATGGAACTTCTCAGTAAATATTAGGGGTCTGGATGAGAACTTCAGAAAAAGCACTGGAGCAGGTTAAACACAGAATCTTCAGTATCTTCATCATTGGAGATGTGTGGAACTTGTCTGAACAAGGTCTAGAACAGCATGGAGATTTGGTAAAATTACTTACTTGGGTGAAATATTTTAAAACCTTTTCAGAACCCAGAATAATGTGTACTTTGTTCTGTGTTTTATTCCAACTTTCACCATTATCCTTTCTATTCCTTGAGTTTAGGCCAAACTAATCCTGAAACACGTTGTCACAGAGTGTGATGGTAACGTAAGTTGTATTTGCCAAGTGCCAAACACAGTCTCTTAGTGTTGTGGCTTAACCTGGCAGGCAGCTAAACACCACACAGCTGTTCTCTGAGGACACAACCGTGCAGTGCATTCAGCACACAAGAAGGACAGGTTGTCATCCAGAGGAAACTTGACAGGCTAGAGAGGTGAAGTTCAACGAGGTCAATGCAAGATCCCGCACGTAGGTTGGGAAAATCTCAGGCACAAATGCAACCTGGGTGGAGAATAGATTGAGAGCAGCTCTGGGGAGAAAGACTTGGCAGTGCTAGTGGAAAAGAAGCTCAACATGACCCAGCAATATGCACTGGCATCCCTGAAAGCCATCTGTGCCCTGGGTTCTTGCAGCCACAGTTCTATCAAAAGAACCATGGCCAGCAGGTTGAGGGATGTGATCTGCCCCTCTGCTGTCATGAGTCTCCATCTTTAGTGATGTGTCTGGCTCAGGGGCCCCCAATATCAGGATGTGGAGCTGTTGGAACAAATCCAAAGGAGGGCCACAAAGATGATCAGAGAACTGGAGTATCTCTTCTATGAAAAATGACTGAGAGGTTGTGCAGCCTGGAAAAGAGAATACTTTGGGGGGACCTCATTGACATATTCCAGTGCCTAAAGGAGATCTACAGGAAGGCTGGAAAGGGACTTTTCAGAAGGGCACATAGTGATAGGACAAGGGGTAGTGGCTTTGAACTGGAAGATGATTGGTATATAGATTAGATACTAGGAAGAAATTCTTCACTGTGAAGGTGGGGAGACACTGGGACAGGTTGCCCAGAGAAGTTGTGTCTGTCCCATCCTTGAAAGTGTTCATGGCCAAGTTGGATAGGGCCGTGATCTAGTGGAATATTCTCTGCTCAAAATGAGGGGATTTGAACTGAGTGATTTCTAAAGTCTCTTCCAGTCCAGACCATTCTGTGATTCTATGAAATCCACTGGCAGCTGAAGTTCCCACCGTGGGCAACTAACACTGCATCCCTACTAGGTATAATTTTCATGGTCACCCCATGAGCCATCATCAACTCTCTTGGCTGGAAGCTTTGCTTGCACAGCTTTCAGGCATGACTGATCTCCTTGGAACTCTGGCAATAGCAAGTAAAGCTGCAGTGTCACTATGTACTCTGCATGGGACATGGTGTCAAAGAGTGGTGGCACAAGGGACAGCAAACTATAGGTGCCCAAGGTGTAGTGTATCTATGCAGCCAATTCCAGACTAAAAGGAGATTGGTGAAGTCTGCAGCACAGAGGAAACAACCAAAATAATATAAATCTAGCTGATGACTGTCAGTTAAATTCTACAGCAAATCTCACATAGTAGGAGTAGGTACAAAGGAAATCATTGCAGCTGTAATGACAACCTCATCTCAGCAGAGATAGCTTTTATTGGGGTGTGATATTTACTGCATTTAGGAATAACACATAGCAGATGCTTTATTTCTAATGTAGCATAGTCTGTAAAAGCTTGATTTTTTTTTTCAGTGATAAATCTATCATTGCTGTGAGCAGGTTCTAAGCAGTTAAGTTTTTCTGTATTTCTTTATATATTTTCATTCTTCTGTCTAAAAATTAGGAAAGTCTTATTTTTTCTTTCCCTCTACAAAATATGAGTCCCTCTTTATCCTCGAAATACTTATTTTTCTTTTTTTCTCAGGTATGAGTCTGACCTTTCTGGAAGCTGTCCTTAGTTCCTTATTTTGGAGGTCGGGGAGGTACTCTTGAATACCTTCACAGAAATCAGACTTTGCTTTGCTCCCTGCATGTGATTTTTGTCCCATCTCCTCCCTGAAGGAAAAACAACCCCCAAACCCTCTGTTCCTTGTGAAATGTTGTCAGTTCTGTCAAAGAATCTTGAATATGCTCCTCTGGACAGTGAAAATACTTAATCTGAACAATGCATAAGATATTTATAATGAAACAGTGTAAGTGGAATTGAATGGCTAGTACATTATTGGTAGTGTTTCAGTTTTTTAAAAAAAAAGTGTCAGGCAAACGAAAGGTAAATGCCATGTTGGGCTTACAAGATTATAAAGAATAATAAATGTGCTTGGTAAAATGTATTGGCTGGTTTTGGTAATGTAATATTTGATGCTACAAGGCACTGAATTCTTGCACAACAGTTATGTACACAGAGTAGTGTGCATGAAGTGACAGCAAACAGAATCCTTACAGATGCTGTTTTACTTGGAATAACTTCAACTTTAAGAAAATCAAAGAAACAGCCAAGGTTGCTAAGTGACAGCAAAATATTTATCTTTTTTTAAAAAAAATCAAACCGGTTTATGCAATGAATAGTAAAGGACAGCATATATTGTGTGCCACCCACATGCTGTATAGGACCATTATTGCACATAATTAAGACCTGCATAATTCAGCACAGTAATCACAGCTATCACCTCTGTCTTCATACTGATATTTTCTAATCCTGTTTATTTAGTCTTTCTCAGTGAAAATCTCTCAAGTATTTCACTACAAATGAGTTCTCTCTGTATTTGCTCTGAAATACAAGTATTATTTGTGTGTAGGCAGATACTGGAAGAGGAGGCAAGGTGGGGGAGAAGGAGGGGAAAGAGAGTGAGAATCACTCTTTGTAACTGGCTGTTTGCTTTGCAGGCTTATTCTCATCACCAGTGTGAAATGAGGCTCCTTCAGAGGCAAATGACATGGCACAGGCATTTTGTTTTTCTGGAAGGAGAGGATAATGATGGGTTCAGCCTAAGACTTTGTGCCTTGCTCTAGGCTTTCACAGAGGAACTGTTTGTGGCTTTCCCTTGTGGAAAAAGCCTTCCCCACCTTCATGGAGGGTGGTGGGAAGCTGGAGTTACAGCAGAGTTGGTCGGGGGTGAAGGCTTGGGTGGCTCTTGGTTCTCACTCAGCAAGAGAGTGAGGCTTGTTTCAAGTGTTGTTAGATGCTGTCCTGCTACTTTTAAGGCTCACTTGAGAAGAGGAAAGCTGCTGTGGTGGCCTGACTATATCACTTCCCAGCTGAATCAGGAGACCTTGCAGTGGAGACACAAAGAGGGAGTTCTCGAACTCAACATCCTTAACATTCTGCTGCAGGTGGAGGATTCAGGAAGCTGGAGAGAGAAAGTAAATGGTAATTAGATTGACACTTAACCAGCTACCTTTCAAGGCAGAAGAAAATAATAGGAAACAAAATCTAAAAAAAAAGACCCCAACATGTAAAGCACACACATGCTCCTTTTTTCGGCACGTGTAGCATAGATTGAAAGCTTGGTTTGATGTGTAGGTGGACCTGCTAAATGTCTGGGCCTTGAACACATGGCCTATTTGAATTGCTAGGAAATGATGGGTAGTTTATTTTTTATTGTCATGGAAGTGGTGCGGTGAATTGAGCATTGCTGTAAATGCACCATTGTCTCATAATACATGTTGTCTCATGTAGATTTTGTTCTAGCTGAGGGTGGGGGCAAGTGGGATGGTTAGTCCTTGACATAATTTCTGCTCTTTTTTATCTTTTTTCCTTGACAAAGAAGTTGTGAGAACAAGAAACAAAGCTACGTACAAAGAATTGTGTGAGAAATTGACCAGAAAAGGATTTATTTGTACCTTCATTTCTGATCATTTAGATGAATATTTATCTCCTGATTGAAGTGGAAAGGAGCAACAGCACTTTGAGGGAACCCTCACTGAGCTTTTTCTTCACACTGGTCTCAAGAAGTATAGTTTTGACTAAAATATTTCAAAAGCAACTGCCAAAGACACTGTACAAAATGGCATAATTTTGAAAGAACAAAGCTTCCAATTTTTTGGAAGTGTTCAGGGACTTAAGTCATGTTTGGTGCTACACGCTGCAGCACTGAGGGTTTGGAAAGTGACTCCTTGGTTGGCTCCTCCCTATCCCTGTCTCTTTGCAGTCTCTGTAAGAAGTATTTTATCTAGCTCTGTCTGTAATTGCAGTCATCACCTCCTGCTATTTCCCTAAAATACCCATATGGTCTGAGGAAGGATAATTGCACGCTGCAGTGCGGGAGGAGAGAAGAAGCGATGCTGTTGCTTGTGTTAAGGTCAGGGGTTTATTGCTCCTCGCCCAGATCTCAAGTCGGAGTGTGAAGACCCGCAACCTGCCGTGTTCCTGAGCTCGCCACACGGTGGCAATGGCTCGGAATGTTGCTGCTCCGGTGCCAGCTCCTGGCTGACTGCGCTGGTGGGGAGCAGCGGGGTGCTGGTACCCAGCATCCGCGGAGCCCGAAGGGACAGGCTGCTTGGGGCCAGCACACGGGCCACGCGTTAACCTTGTTCATTTTTCAGTCCTGAGTTTTCTAGGGGACAGAGGTGCTGTGAGTTGTGTCTTTGCCAGCTGCGGTCGGCTGCATGTGAGTAGGGCAGCAGTGAGCTGCTCTGGTTACTGAGAAGCAGAGGAAGATGCTCTTAATCGAGCATCGGATTTGGTGAAATTACGGTTTTAGTTTTTCCTTCTGTCTTTCAAAGAGAAATAAGCGGTGTTACTATTACAAATGCACAGATGCTTCATTTTCCCTTCAGATTGTTGTTTATTATTTAAGGAAGTAAAACTTGTGACATTGAAACAACTCTAAGCATTCAGATCTATTTGAAATGCAGTTTCTTATAAAAATAAGAATTTAAACCCTGTGTAAAATCCATTTATTGAAATTGTTTAAAGGTATGAGTGGAGCTAAACCAGAAATGCCTCGAGGTTTAAATATCCAGGTTTTACTTTAGAAGGGGAAAAGCAATTCTTTAAATTGGTACTCGAAGAAGAATATATTTGGATATATAAGACTTCTTTGAAATGTTAGGTGAGAAATTTCTTTAATAGTTAAGTGCTTGAGGGTCTTTCATACCTTTTTACCACTCTGTAAATTGTAAAATGTTAAATGGCTACTGCACCCTGAGAAAGTTCTTAATTAAATTAAATAACTCTTTAAGAAGTTTTCTGCAAATGCATGTTTTCTTTGACAGTCTACTAAGATTAGCAAATGTAAAGTAAAAAAACCCCAGAAGTTACCTTTTTCGAAGGCACAGGGAGGGGGAAAAAATTATATGTCATGTGGCTGCAATAAAGCAAAAACAGATTTCAGGGCAGTTAATTTTGTTTTCCTTTAAATTTGTCTTTGCTTGTCTTCAGTTATTTTGCAGAATGCAATCAAACCTGATATTCTGAGTCAATGGAATTTAGTTATATGTCCTTCTATGAAGAAACAGTAGATATTTATGAAGTATCACAGAGTTACGACAGCAGATTTCATACCACTGAGAATGTGAAATCCAAGTGAGCAGTACAAAACTGAAGCAGGCTGATGGAAAGCAACAGAATCAGTGAGTCTGCTGTACGCTTCCAGTGGTATTCAGAGTTCAGGTTACCTGTGGAGGTATATGAAGTAATGTAATTTTTTTTGGTTGTTTTAAATTTCTTGTTCATGGCAAATTCTATTAGAATTAAAATGTGAAAACAGAAGCACTGAGAGTAAAGATGAGAGAAAGTTGTGAGGGACTGAAAGCAAAGCCCTGATGTGTATGAGTCTTGCACGGAGCAGAGCAAAGGGCACATGCAATGGAAAGGCAATGCTCCTGCAGAAGGACTTTGAGCTCCTTTATGTGAACTGCTCCCAGAGGGAATCTTTCCAGGCTTACTGCCCTTAAGTTTAAGCATTTCCCTTGGGATTCTGATTGTGCATGATGCCCTCATGTTTTGTTCCCTGTTGACCAAGATAGACAACTTCAAAGGCAGCCCAGACTTTGCAAGTTGAGCTGGATGGCAGTGTCCAAGAGTTAATGTCCTGTACAGTTGCCTGTTTCTCTCCTTTTACTGTTACAGCATTCCAATGCAATTAGACATCTCTTTCTTCTCTTCATTTCTAAGATACTGTTCCTACTGTTATTATTTTTTTTTTCATTTTTAAATGCTGCACATTGAAGAGTATTACTGAGTTCATTTAAAATGACCAAAATTAAAAAAAGAGATCAGAGCGACTTCACTTACAGTTAATATTCTGACAGGTTAAAAAAGCCAGAGGAGCTGTATGCTGCAGAAGACTACTATAAATTATTCTGTATCTTGACAGTTAATGCAACTGTGTTTCTATATGACAGTACTTAGGATGTGTAAAATAGATTTGAGCTCATCCTTAGTGCAAGTTGTAGCTTTTCATATTTTCCATTGGAAATGTTACTATTGTTTAGTTTTGCAGGAGAACTTTATTCTGCACACCTAGATTTTGCACTAACACATAAGTATTTAAGAAATATACAGTAATCCTAAAATGTCACTCAACCCTTAGAATTTTTTACTACCTAAAGTAATGCATATGAAAGTCATATATTAAATATTTTAAAGGCATTTTGGTCTGCTGAACAATGATGGTTATAAATGAGAAAATCAGAATTAAATTTATATTTCATTGCCTCATTCATAATGTTTTTGTTTGATATGTGGGTAATAGACAAGTAAATCACCTGAAGAATGAAGTCTGCAAGCATGAAAACACATTTCCATAATTGCCTTGGCAGGAAGCCCACATGTTCCTGTGGCAGAGCTGTCAATATTCTGTGGGATAAACTAGCTGCTTGCTCAGCAGTGGGGCACTGTCTGCATGAGTGCTCATCTCTTTTTTAAGTTCCCCACAAGAACAAATGTGTGCTGGAAAAAATATTCAAACTGACCATAATGATTTGCATTTTCTGACATCTCAATTTGTCTAAAATATTTAGAAAATCAGAGAAGAATAAGGGGAATTGAATAAGGGGAATGAAGCTTGATTTCTGTTAGAAATAGCTAACATCTGTGGTGCAAGGAATGGATGTTTGGCAGGCAGGTGGATAGATGCCATTTTTGGTGGATGAACAGATGGAAATATGACTACTTCTCTATCATTGATTTTTAACTAGCAGTGGTACAGGACGGCTTATGTCAAGTGTCAGGCTGCTTCTCCCTGGAATTCCTGCAGGAAATTCATCCAAGTCAGAGAAACCACTGTTAAGTTTGTTTGCCTTAATAGGAGACCTTTTTTTCTGTAGGGGTCTCCTGTGGCTTGTTCTATATCATTAATTGTTCCATTAAGATGAGGAACAGAATTTTCATGTGGTTTTAACTAGCTTGGATTTTTTTTCAAAGGCATATTTCTCTGGCTTTGCGTTGCTACTGTCTACAATTCATTATTTTGGGAGGATTTCTGATACAAAGTTTTAGATGGCATCTAAACTATTGTTTCCTGTCAAAATAGAACAGCTTTCAGGTGTGCAGACAATTTGGAGGGTTTTGCGGAAAACTGCTGCATTTGTGTAGGATGAAAATTTTCCCTTGATATGAAGAAAATAGGTTGATTGTAAGGTTTAGTCATGTAGTGTGCCCTTCCATGAGTTTGTTTGTCATAACTTTGATATGAAGTCCACCAGATGTAATTTGGTGTCAGTCTTGGTGCCTCTTGGCTGCTGTTGCCCAGGATCAGTTGTGTCATGTTGTTCATGATGTTAAAGCATTAGTGGCAAGAAGTCCATTTTCTTCACAGTGATCATGCTTATTGAACCACTTCAGTTGTAGTGCCTGGATTACTCAAGAAATTGAGGCATCTCAGTTTTATTCAGTCATTTGAAGGCTGAAAAAAAATTAAGACTGGAGCCAGGTTTTGTTAGCTGATGCTGCTACCATGGAGAAGGTGAACCATTAAATTCAGCATATGTGTGTAAAATACTGCTTAGAAGTGTCCATGCAGACTTACTTGTACATCCTAAGGACATCAGGGAAGGGGCAGAGGTTTACTTGAATGCTGTGTGCATGCATGTCTGGCTGCCACAACCTGGCTTGTCCAGATGGGACTCCAGAGAGCTGCCGCTTACTGGGGAGCCAGGTGGCCACGGAGCCTCTGCCTTTTCTTCACAGCTTCTAAGTGTGTATAGTGCTGCAAATTTTTAATTTGAGACTAACGTTGCTTATTATTGTTCTTTCCCCTCCTTTTTTTTTTCTTGCATAGCTCAACAAGCAGCAGCTGCAGTTACTGAAGGAACGTTTCCAGGCGTTTTTGAATGGGGAGACGCAAATTGTAGCAGATGAAGCATTTTGCAATGCTGTGCGAAGTTACTATGAGGTGAGCTGTGTGCTTTGTTTTCTGTATTATTTAAAAAGTGCATAGTGTGTCTGTTAGTGTAGCTACAAGGAAAGCAACTTCAAGTTTCAAAGGTTGTGAACTTCCAAACCTTCCAGAAACAGTTTCCTCCTACTCCCGCTCTGCCGTTTCAAAAGTTGAAATCTACTGCCTGGGCACAAGAGAGAAACTGTACTGAAAAATACCCTTTTTGAAGAAGGGAAAAAAGGTTTAAAAAAGATAAAGTGGAAAACCCCTGGTCCTAAAAATCTTTCTGGCAGTGTTTGATATAACTAGGCACCACTATCTTTAGCTCCATATGTCTAAGGTACCTGTTTTAATCAGCACTTCAATTATAAGTTACCATTCTGAGAAATACATCTTCTGAGTTTTAGTTACCATGCAGAAGGTTTTAGAAAGGACCCACCTATTCCTTTCAGAAAGAACAGAAGCTTTCTATGCAGCTGGACTAGCTCTCACATTCTGTTATGACCTCCCAGACATGTTTAGTGCCTGCAGCCACCAGTGCTTATCTGTAGATGTGATTTTAATTGCCTAAGGAAAAGGTCCCATTCCAAGCTAGAGGACAGTTCACTGTCATTTGTGTAACATCAGAAGCATATGGCTAGCAAATTAATATCTTAGCAAGTGTTACCGTGAATTTATTTTGTTTCATCTAACTTCAAACGTGCTCAATGAATCACAAGGGATATATGTTAAGCTTATGTGTCTTTTGAGGGGGCTTCCTCTGTATTTCAGTCTACCGTATCCTTTTTTTTTTTTTTCCAAAAGTTTTGCTCTATTTTTTTGTATATTATTTGTTTGTTTTCTCTGTCAGCTATTCTTGGCTAGTGAATAAACTTTTCTTCAAGGAGAAGATGTGATTTATGTCCTAACATGCTTTTGTCTACATTAAATTATATTGCATAGCAAAAAAAAAGAGAGGAGTGGGCAAATGGTTTTCCTGTTACAATGAAATCATAGAACTCAGTGTGTAAAAATAGAACTATATGTAGAAATCATTAAAGTCAGTGTGAGTTTCTCCAAATTGTGGTCTGATGAATGCTATGCATTTGAAATGAAGGAATTCTTATAAAAGCATTTGTGAAAGGATGTGGTTGGGTCTGCAGGGGAAATGAAAATATGAACATTCACAAGGTACTATGTAGATGTGTGAGAACACCACAGAAGTTGTTAGAAACTAATCCATTTTTCTATATAGAAGTTAAAACTGCGGAGAATGACAGTTTGGAAGACAGTGCAGGGCAAGGCTGAGCTAGTTAGTAGCCCAGAAGTAGGTTTTAGAGTAGTGGGATGTCTCAAGATGCTGAAGGTGGGGTGAAATTGGAAAGGAAAAATGTTTATAGTTCATTCTTTTAGCACACTGTATAAAAAGCTTGATTTATTAGAGGAAGTAGCCTGCCCTTTGAAAAGGATGTGATAGTGAATAAAAATGATATAAAAATAAACGTCTAAACAGTAAGTGTTCTGTTAAGATTGACTTCATGTCTCTTTTTAATGAAAATTTTTTGACACATTGAGAACTATGTTTTTTAGCATATCTGTTCTTGCAATGAAAGGCTATGCATAATAATCTAAGATAGTCTTATAAAATGAAAGGCTCAAATTCTCCAGCTATTTTCAGGCATTCATCTCTCAAGTGTGAAAGTGTTGAAGGTGTCCGGTTTCAAACAGAGAATTCAAAAAATCTCAGCATCACTATCATTTGATAGCATGACTATCAAGGTTATAATGTGACACCAAGGGCTAGTGGGATCTTCTGTGTGTTTTAATACATTGTGAGCTGATACATCAGCTGTAATTTGGTTCTTCAGTCTTTTTGTTTGCTTGGTTATCCTAGCCTTGCAATTCCACTTTTCATTCTGTCCACAGATTTCCTTCCAGACTTGCACAGCCTTTTCCAGTTGTGCAGTTTGAGTCAGTGTTTGCTAGTAATTTTTAATTTCTTTTCAGGGTTCTAGTAGATAGTCACCAGTAGATTTAATAAACAGTACAGTGGTGGAATCCATCTAGGGACGTAGTTTAAGCTCCTCTTTAAGGCATTTGAATAACATTTCATGCTTCTAACCCCATACTCTCGTCATTGCTTATATGTCTTCCTTTTTCCTTTTCTTTGTTACCCATTTGTTGAAATTATTAATCTGTATTACTTCTCTGTGTATTCTGTTGATGCTACTTTGATTTCTTTATACTTCATTTCAATTTTACCTGACAGGGAAACAAATATGTGGTCTGCACAGTAATTATTTTATTCTGAAAATTGTTGATTTGCCTTTAATCCTATGCAGTAGTCATGGTTTGAGACTTATTAAAATATTGCTTGCAAATCCAGGGTATATTCATTGCTACAGTTGATTTTCCACACCCAGCTCTTGAACTCTGAATATGAAAGAGAACGTCTGTTTTGGGGGTGTGACATAAATTCTGTATCACTAGTTGCAGGTGTTTGGAGTAACTATAATGTGTAATTACTGGGTTTGTTCAGAATGTGACCTCTTAAGAATTTAGGAGTAAGTTCAGAGGATTTAGGAAGTTATTATTGCTCTTTGATTTACTTATCTGTAAATATTTTCAGAAAGAGCAACTTATTTGCTAAATAAATGAATAGGAATGTCAGCATTAATTTCACTGTGCTGTAAAAGTCATGTTCCTGTGTCAGAACCACTGGAGAGGTCTACACCAGTCAATTTTCTTGCATTATTCTCCACCATTATGTCTTTTCTAATGCCACTGTGGTTTTTAAGACTTTCTATGAATAATCTGGCATTGGTTTCATTTATCTTAAAAATGTAGTAGGACAAAAACTCATAGGAAAAGTTACATAGGCTTTTCTTTAGTTCTCCAGAAATTATTATTTTTATGTTCTGTATAATCTCCTCCAGCATTCCACCACACTTTCTGAAAGTCTCACTGAAATTCAGGATGTTTTATTTTTGTATACATGTAATTATGATCATTTTGATGAATGATTTCATCTTCCATCCCAGTTTCAGTGAAGGTATGGAAATGTTTACAGTTATATTTCTGAAATCATTCTCTCAGAATTAACATAGGGAGGACTTTTTTTTTTTCGTGGAAAATTCCGTTTCAGACATTGAGCCAGATTCCAATCAGTAGAACATCAGATGCTGCTGCTGCATTTTGGATAAAGAGAAAAATTCAATCATATGGCAATTTTTTATGAGTAATTATATTGGACACACTGCTAAGTATAGAATTAAGTGAGAAAGTGATTTGTGAAACGAAGTCCTTTTTTTCGTAATTCAACACGTATTTTAAAAACTTGTCAGTAAATTAGTAGATAATCTTTCATTCATCAATTCTAACTCTTTCATTGAGGTTGAAAAATACTGTAATACAGAGCCTTAAGAGGTTGATTTGCCACCTCTAGTATACTTACCTTTAATAGGTATGTATATACACCTTTGGCTAAATGCACAGTGCTAATTCTTCAGTCTTGAATTTATGCAGGCTTAGATATCAGTAAAATTGGTGCAAAGAACTGTAATTAATGTTTGAAATACTGTGAAAAATGTTCAATACTGTAACGATTTCAAGTTCTCAGGTTTTCAACTCTCTGCGTATAGCAAATGTGAAGCTGCAAAACAATGTTATATACTGGTGTTTTTCCTGTTTCTCTTGCTGCTTAATTTTAAATTTGTGGTTCTAAGCCATAATTACTGCATGCTGCTTAAATCTGGATATTAAATACAGGATCTGTAGCAGTTAGTGTTTTCAGAATTTAAAATCAGACTTAGTTTGACTGTACCAGTTTGCCTGTGATACAAAGATGATATTTAACTTGTTTCCTATTTAACTTGAGATATCACAGTACTTGACAAATCAAATTATTGTCTGCCACAGACAGGCCATAGGAAAGGGCTGAGGTATGGTCAATAGCAAAAACTGATGAGGCAGGAGATTCATGTGCAAACCTAGGTAATATTTTGTCACTGCCAGTCTGGAGGAAGGGTTTTTTAAAAAATAAACTAGAAGTAGAAAACAAAGAAATAAAAAAATAAGAAAGAACATAGGAACCATGTCATAGAATGATTTTGATTGGAAGGGACCCTAAAGATCATGTCACATGCCGGGCCATATTTCACTAGGTAAGTTA
Source organism: Formicarius rufipectus (assembly GCA_013399695.1). NCBI lineage: Eukaryota > Metazoa > Chordata > Aves > Passeriformes > Formicariidae > Formicarius > Formicarius rufipectus. Next base: position 283,936 of record VXAU01000621.1, read on the forward strand.
CTAAAAGTCCCCTCCAACCTGACTTTGAAGACTTCCAGTGATGTGGCATCTACAACTGCTCTGGACAATCTGTTCCAATACTTTACAGCCCTGATATTTTTTTGGCCTTACATCCAACCCAATTCTGCCCTTTGCAGCTTTCTAGAAGGTAAAAGAAAGCCTTTCGCTCTCCTCATACTGGTGTGGGTAGGTGGCACCATTCAGCTTCTCTAGTAAGTAGACCAAGTGTCCTACAATTACCAACCTCCTTTGGTGCCAACACTTATCCTTAGAAAAGGCTGAATTGTGATTATGGGAGCTTTTTAACATAAAGACATTAAGAGGTTGTGTTACTCTGTAAAAAATTTGAGGTTTTTCTGTAAAGAAAGGAGTGAAACAATGACACTGTTTCTACCCATAGTTGTGGAAAACTTGGTCTGAAGATTCGTTGCATGGAAGTGAGGGGCAAAAGGATCTTACTGATGAAATCAGAGGTAGGAACTAGCTTTCTGGACTGAGTGATACTTTAGTTGCTTTTGCAGCTCGATTTTTAATACCAGCGATTTTAGGTATGCAGTTTTTATTCAAGGCAACAAAAAACATAGTCAATCCTGATGAATATTTCAGAGATGAAGATGACACCTAAAGTAACCTAAAAGCATTCATTAGAATCAAAATATAGTGCACACAAAATAAACAGTAATTAAATTTTGGAATATTGTGGGTTTATATTATTGAGGCAAAATAATGAAATCAGTAGATTAAACATTTATTTAATATGTTAGGGTAAGAAGTGTAGAAGCTGTGTTTCTGGGTATAAATTCACTGGTTTCTACTTTCATTTTTCTCAAAAGTTGTAATTGGCACATGCATGTATTTAAGGATATGGGCTTTTAGCTCTGTTCAGATCCTCTTCAAAAACCTAAGTGCTAGACTAGCACGGGATCTATTGTTTGTACAGTCTATTTTGAAAAAGCTGTTTCAAGAGGATGTTTCCTTTCATTAACTTTACGATATTCTTGTGGTTTGCCTTGTGAGGTAGCCTTCAAAACCAAATGCATTTATTGTTGCACTTATTAAGAGTCAAAGAGTTAGTTTCCTTCCAGTTGCTCTAAAATATTGGCAGACCTGAGGTCAGTGTAATGTTGACATGGGGGCTGTTATTTTATGTGTCTCTTTTAAGCCAGGTCTTTAAAAGGCTTCATAAAAGTGCTTTTAGACCACCTCCAAGAAAGATGCTTAACAGAGACTTGTCTAGGTTGTCTGTTTTGTTGAAGAAGCTCTGATGCCTTCAGTGTTTTGGACCACCAAGCACAATTTGGCATTTAATGGAGATTGTCTCAGTATTAGCAGTGTAATTATTTTCCTGAAAGAAGTGAGAGGGAGATAAGATACAACAAATTAAAATGTGTTTTATGTGATCTCAGCCTCTTCCATGCTAAGGCCGGACGTGACAATGGAACTACAGGCTTTGTGATGCACCGCTTTCTCTTGAGAGGGCTGTTGTATCACTGTTGCATGGAAAGTGTATCAGTGCTGAAATCCAAAGTCTTGCATTACACATGTAACTATTTTCATTTTCAAAGCCTGGAAATCCCCTTTTCTCTTCCACTTGTGTAGTGTCAGAGAGGCTGCACAGGATGTACTGCTAGCTGTTAAAACTGTGTCTGCCCAGTCTGTTTGGACACTGATATTTTTGGATGATCACTCTTTGTCTGATGATGTCATAGAGTTTCTATATTAGTATATCTCTAACTTGTATTTCAAACTTCTAAATGAGTTATGTAGTTGATGGATGGCGTTTAGTGCAATAGTTATACCAGTCCTTTGATTTGGATCTTATTATTGGTTAAAACCTTTTGTTCACGCAAACTCCTTCTGTACGGCTTTCTGGTCACGTAGGTATTTGTTCCATTATTTTTGCAAGCTCAGACATGTTTCTTTTTTTGTATCTTTTTATAACACAAACTCAAGGCCTTATGTTACAATGAACACAGCTGCATTGTCTCAAAACCCACAATATCTGGATTGCTCAATATCAAATGTCCCTGATCTTTCAAATTTCCCACAGTGAGGTGTGTCTCTAATGTGGTAAGCATGATGTGCCATTAGTTACTTGTTTATTAGATAAATCCTGAATGTCTGTTAACCTGAACAAACCAATTAGAAAACCAGGAATGGCTCGAATTGTTACACAACAGTGCCTTTGGTCTGCTTTGATTAATCATTTTTCTACTAATCCCAGTGTCATTTAACTCAGTCTCAGAGGAAAACAAAACTTATCTTGACCTTGGCTTTGCAGTTAAGATCACGGTGCACTGAGACATAGACGATACGTATTTTTTTTTGATCCTGTCTTCTGGGCAACTAAAAGCACTGGAGATTTTTTCAGCTAACCTGATACTAGAAAGAAATGTGACAGTTGAACGTCATATCTGCCAAAATCTTGGAGGAGATACTAAAATTTTACTCTTTTTATTTATTTATTTTGTATTTGGAAATTTGTATTGGAAGTAGTTTTCTTTCACTAGATGATGAAAGGGTGATGACTTTTGTTCTTTTTGTTATCCTTCCAGCTGCCTTTTCCAGTCAAAGCAAAGAGCTCACCTTAAAACCCTCTGGATGTGGAAATAATGTCGCAAAATATTTCATTAAGAGTTATGTTGATCCAAGGAAGTTTCCTTTGTGCCCTTATACTGTGATGTCTGTGTGTTCCAGTCAGCAGTATCTCAGGGACTCTCCCAAGTCATTGGGGAGCATCAGAACACTTTTTTTCTCCTTTCACCAGGAAAGCAGATATTTAGATATTTAGAGAATTGCTCTCTCTCTTGATGACCAGAGAGAGGCATGTATTTTCACATTAATGGTACACTTGAAGTGTCTCCATAAAAGACAAGTGATACCTATTGACTCCATTTGAGCCAAAGATATTACAACAAGTCTCTCTCTATCTCCTGACTCTTCAGGTTCTGGAATTTTCTCACATAGTTTCTTTAGGCTTCAAGTTTGGACTAGCAATCCCCTGTAGAAAATTGCCCTGTTTGTTCTAATGAATCATTTCATTGAATTGCAAACAGCTACCATCTAAATGATTTTTTGATCTTAAACACACACAGAAAAATTCCCAAAACCCAAACAAAAACCCCAAACCAATCAACCAAACACTCCAAACCCAATCCACTAAGCAAACAGATAGTAAAGGAGAAAACTTCCAATTTTCATGTACCTTTAGACCGAATTTCTAGGACTGATATTTACTCTGCATATTATTTCACTTATTCTTGGATTTCCAGGTGGTGGAATAAATACTTTTGTTTGCATAGTTTGTTTGAACCTCTCTGTCGGTGTTTTACTTTGTGGTACAAAGCTTTACCTGTCAAATCCTTAGAGATGCATGACTTGTCAAAATCTTGAACTTTAAAGTAATATCTTGAAAAAGTGGCATTTTACTCTTAGTGGTGAATTCATAATCTCTGAGTAAACTAAGATAGAATATGGCAGTAAGGGATAAAAAAGGTCAGCAAATGAAATCCAGCAATCAGCGAATGAGAAGTGAGGTTTTAAATTCTCACTGATCTCTCTCAACCCCATTTCATATCTGTTCTGTTACTAATTTCTAAAGACAGCAACAAATTATTATATGCTGATAATTGTGAAGGCAGAACACAGACCATGATGATGTAAACATATCCATAGTGAATGTTTTCAAGTTTTGATTGATCTGCATTTCCTACCATGGGGTATTTCTGAAAAGCTACATTGGAAAACAAGATTATTCTCAAGCTTTTAATTTCTGAAGTACCATAGAGATGTCTTTTTCTATTTCATGTTGCCTTAAAGAAGTTTTACTCCTTACAGAACAAACAAGAGGTTTCGTCAAAGTTAAACATAGGCATAAAATTTCTATCCACCCAAGATTCTCAATAAGAAACAACATTATCTTAAATAGAGCATACTAAGAGAAATAGATTACCCAGTGTGTTCTAGTTAGCAAATGTCTGCTTTGAGCACTGCTAGTGAACAGTAACTACCTCATTAGGGAAACTGTCTTTCCACTTTGGCCTTGCCATCAAACCATTTCCCCTAATTTCCTAGTTCAGTTTTTCTTACTAACTTAAAGTCATTGCATTAACTTAAGCTCACTGCTTAGTTTGCTCCTTATTAAATGTGAATTGCACAATCTCTTATTGTATTATCTTCAGTATAAATGGGTCTGTCCTTTGCCTCCATAGCAAAATAAGAATACTGAGTAAATTATATATTCTTAATTTGTAGTATAGGATATGATATCAGTCATTTATTATGGTCCTTCTTTGTTCCTTTCACTTTTCTCAATTCTTAGGGTTCCAAACAGAGCCACAAATCCTGGTGTGGTTGTGGTACTTTGTACTGCTTTATGTTTTATTCCTGTAATTCCTCTCACCCAACTACTGGTGATCCTTACAGAAATGAATGATTAGAAGGGATATGAATTTTAAGAATGGTGTAAAGGAAAGAAAATACATCTGCGTGTGTTTTGAGCAGGTGCCTAGGGCAGCTGTACACAGAGCTACCCTGTCTGTATCTCACTTAGCTTGTCCAGATCTGGCTTCTGTTTTTATGCTTGCCAGCATGTTGTCACAGAGCTGTGCTCCAGCATTCCAAGATGAGTCCCACACAGCCTGCCTACTTGCACAGTTGTCAGTGACTGGCAAGATGATTAAAGACCAAACTGCAGGGTTTTTTATAGTTTTTTGGTTTTTTTTTTTAATTTTATTTTATTTTTTCTTATGAAATGGTCAAAAAATGCAGTTCTGCATCAGTATTTAGAGGTCCATATAGTCCTAAATGCATGTATGATTTGATTTCTCTGAACATCTTTGAGTTTCTTGATATTTTCAGAATTGATAGCAAGACAAATGTTAAGATGCTCACCTCTGCCATACTACTAGGGCAGCACTGCCCACCTAGAAAGCTGTAGCTGAGTGCTTGGGTCTTGTAAGCGTCACATAACTTTTAGCATTTTCCCTCAGTTTGAAATGTTGACATACTGGTTCGCAGCCCAACATGAAAAAATAATCTCCTGAGGATGAGACCTTGAGATTTTTGCTATGTTTAAGTTTTCTGTTCTTGATGTACCTTTCCTAAACTAGGAATATTTAGAGGAGCAGATATCCTTTGTTTCTGTCTGTGTCTCTGCAATTATCACTGTGATAAATATGCTCCTTGTTATCGTGCTCCTTGTATGCAGCAGAACCTTCCAATCTAAGAGTAAGGTGTACATTAATGTACTTTCATCAGAGATGAGGTTTCAATTTCAATGAAATCCAAGTTTTTCTCAAATCTTTATTTCTCATCAGGAATAAATACCCCATTATCTCCCTGCTTTGAGTCTATTCACTTGCACATCTTCTATAATCTTTCTTTGAACGTTAACAATAAATGGAGTCAGTTTATATAGTAAATTGCGGCTTGTTTATTTGTTCTTTCTTAGTTGCTCACCTTGGTGTGTTTTTGTCCAGACAGTCTAGAACACTGGTGGAAATCTGTTGACAAATTACAAGAGTCAGTATTCTGATACTATTCCTTGTCTCTCTTATTCCTGATTGTCTCTCAATACAATTCAGTTTTTAATGCTTTCAAGAGTATTTCCTGTGTAAGTAGTTAAATTAGATGAAAGCAAAGTGAAACCAAGCAAAACTAAGTGTCTAGTTCTGTACTCTTTTTCTTGCACTGTTGTAACGAGCTGTGACACATGCAATGTGATCAGTAGTACTGAAATGCCCACTGAAATCCCTTATGCTTTACTCACTTGTCATCTCTCACACCTTCCTCCAGGCTGGTAGTGCAGCAGTCACTTATTTGAGAGAAATCTGTACATTAGTAAATATCCTTTATTTTTGCCTTTAGTTAAGTAATTTTAATGTCTAATGTTTTTTAATGGAAACTGAGTGACCATTTTTTTCTTGGCTTTTGAGCTTTTGGTAGCTCAGTAAAACTTAGTGGAAAACTATGAAAAAAACCCTTGATTTTAAAAAAAAGGCAATGAACAATTGCAAGTTTCTCAAACTTAGTAGCATTCAAGCAGCAATATTTTGTCAGATCAAAATTCAAAGTATTCAGTATCCTTTCTCAGATACTGCCAGATCAGAGATTTCTGATGAAACAATACCAGTGTTTGGTAGGGAGGCACATGCTGTCATTTCCACGAGTATTCACCTTGATTCTAGTCATCAGGGCTCAGGGAGGTCCTCTACCTGTCCACCTTTCTATCCCCAGTAACAGCATAAGGTGATTAACCAGTTCTTCAATTTTGTCTTTCAGCAACAGGAAGAGTTTGTGATTACTGTATTTGTATTCTATGCAGGCACTTCTGTATCTGGAAAATGAGACTTGCATCAGTTGTTAAAATGTTTCCTTCTCTCATTTCTCAGAAGTTTGTTTTTGGGAGGGAATATAGTTGAAGTTTTAGAAGCCTTGTCTTATCTCCAGGATCAATTAATTTCATTTTCATTACTGTAGTAGAGGTGATTTTAGTTGCTCTCCAACCATTCTTTCTCTGCTTGTGTTGGGAGGGAATGATGGACTTAGAGAAGTGATCTTAAGGTATAATCTTTTCTTCTGGACAGTGGCATCCTGTCCAAACATTTATACAAATGTTCAATTGTGAAAAGACCTACTAAGCTGGTCATTGGGGCCCCAGTAACTGATGTAATTTGTATAGCTGGAGTTAAAAAAAAATCTTTTTCAGGTTCTGATCTGAGGCTTGCAGCAGTAATCAGTGATTAAATGTAAATGATCCCTGTTGCCTTCTTCCAACTCTCAGCTCTCTGACTGCACTTCAGATATGCAGCAAATACAACTGAGAAATGAAACAATGGAACAAAAAGAAGTGGTGCTTTTCATTTATCTTGCTCTGTTTCACTACAAGCTTTGAGTTGATGGGTCTTCTGTGCCTAGATCCTGGCAAGGGGCTCAGAGGGGAATAAGAATGAACATGTGTCAAAGTGTGCTGGGAACCCACAACTCCACAGCTATGCAGCTCACTGTGAAGCTTTTAGCTCTCTTTCCCTCTTGGACTACTGAGCATATTCATAAAGGCTCACTAGGAAGTAAGCTAAAGCTTTCAACTTTCAGCATGAAAGCGTTTTACCACTTTTCTAATCCAGCTAGCACTGAGTATTGCTACAAAATGTCATTCTCTGCTGCTGATAAACTGATGAAGAAGGAAATGGTAAAATGTCCTTCCTCTCTGCTTGAGTTCTCCTGATGTCACCATTATGTCACCGTTACACTACTCTGAATGTGGTATAGTTCAATGCTGGTGTTGAACTTCAAAGCTAACACTGAAAGGAAGGACAGATCCAAGTCCACAGCAATCTCAGGCCCTGAAGAGAAGATGAATAGAAGTCCCAAGATAAGCTGTCACCCTTACGCGAGTGATGAGTTTATCACTGTTACAGAAGTGAGGTTTAAACACACCAGACTCATGGTAATAGCCATTGGCCGGCATATGTATGGATGCTGAAGTCCTCTTTGTGGATACCTCTGGAACAAGAGTTGAGATGTCACCCCAGGATCTACTTAGAAAGTACTGCTCACTCCTGACAGGATTCCTTGTTTCTGACAAGGAGAACTCTCCTACATCTGAGGACGAACCCAGAAGGAGTGAGTAGTTTTTGTTTCCTTGGCACTATGACAAAGATGGGTCTGAAAACTGCAGGTGGGCTGTGATCCTTCCATGTGCCAGCCTAATCATCATGACCCAGCATATGTGCAGCTTGGATCTAACTGCATTCTGTAGGTCTGTGAGAAGGAGACTGAATTGTCTGCCACCATTACAAGACAGTTTGATGACGCAAAGAGCAGACTTCTGTAACCAAAAAATGGCAGCAAGAGGGGAAAAACTTGTATGTGAGAGCTGTCATGACTATTTTAAGACAGCCTGTAGAACAAAGATAAGGCCCCTTTGAATAGGAGTCACTGAGAAATTTCCAAGCAGTTGAGGGGCAGGTACTCTGACGTTGTGAAATGCAGATTTTGGTTCTGCCGTTAACTCTGAGAAGAATTGTGTATATCCCTTCAGAATCACACTGATCACACTAGGTGTCTTCAGGCTTAGTATTGTTTTATGGCTCCTGATCTGACTTAAAATATGAAGACTTGGAGTGCCTGTAGGCTTCACAATAATTCTTTAAAGCCAATTTCCTCTATTCAGAGGGAAGCTACGTCTGTCTTTCCTCAAGAGAGACAGGAGGTAAATGCTGTTTCCAAAACATATTCATATTCAACTGTTAAAAGGTTGAGTAAGTTGTCTTGAAGGTCTGAAAAAATATGTAGGTAAATAACACGTGCAACAGCAACTTGAGTAATCAATGAATGAGACATTTCTTTTAGATGAAGTACATGAGCCCTGTGTTTGTCTATGAGCCCAGACCTGACCCTTCAAAAAAGTAATAGTGAGAGTGAATACTGGTGGCTTTGTAAAGCACGAGCAGGCATAGACTGAAAGCTGTGTGCAGTGTAAGCAGTAATAAGAAATCCTTCTTAGTTTGTTTAGAGGGGGGAAAACATTTTTTTAATGAAAGCTCTTAAAATGTATTGAGGTTAATAATATAGACAACATTACTTATAAAACAGCCTGCAAATTTAATTTTTGGCAATGGTCTTGATATGCCTGTTAGCTTAAGTTATAAGAGATGTTAATGAATGTTAATTTGATGATTTTAAACGGTCAGAAAAAGTTGTGGTTAAACAGCAGTGTGGACACCTTAACAGCATTAAAGACAATGTTCCCTTTCCACTCAACAGATTATGACACAGGAGTTGGTGATTTGAAAACAAAGTCTACTTTTCCTGTCAAAATAGTGTTAGAGCTAGCCTGATGACAACCTGTGAGTTGGAATTTAATTTGTTACCTTCAGCACCAAAAGTATGACCTGTGATGCCCATACTCTGCATACAGCAGGTAGCAGAAAGGTCTCATCTACCTGCTGCATGTTCAAATCCATGGCTTTGTTTGAGGAAATTCCTGGGACATCCGTATCCAGCATTTGTCTGTTTGGATACCAGTGTAACAATAGAATAATCTTAAGACTATTTGAACTAATGAAAGTATTTAGCTCAGTCTTTTTTTTTCTTTAAAATATTTATTTGTTTATCTTTATGGTTTTAAAATGTGCAAATCTGTGATCCTGAAACAGTTCCTGTCCAGGCTGAAATAAGTTGGAGACAGAAGCCCATTGCAATTCAGAGATTCAGAATGAGTGCAAAATACATAAATTACTCTGATGGGTGTGTGTGGGTTTTTATCTTGTTTTTTTGTTGCTGTTGTTTTGTTTTGGTTGGTTGTTTTGGTTTGTTAGTTTTTTCCTCACTTTTTTCATTAACTGAGGAAGTTTCATGGTGAAAGAAGGTAAAGTGGGTCTCAAATATGTAAAATCTTAAAATAGAAGTCTGAAAAAGTGAAAAATTACACTTCCAGAGGTGATTTCTGTAAAATGTTCTTGGACCACTTGTCAAACACATGTAACTGTATGACAGAGATTCAGCTGTTACTTGTCAGCCTGTTCATGTGTTGGACAGATGGCCTAAGCATGGCCCATTAGTGAAATAAAATGCATTCATGAAGAACAACTACAAGGGAGGCTGTTTACATTTAATATTCAGCACAATATAAAGCTCTAATTAATAGAGCTTTAGCAAGGGACTCATCACATTACAGCCTTCAGAAATTTATTTATTCTGGACTAGAGCAGCGTATCAGGCTACGTTTTGGAGAAATGCTAAGGTTCTGGTGCTTGCATTTGGAATGACAGGACTGTTTAAACTAGTAATCCCCCTCAATTTGCTAGAGCTGTGCCAAGTGTCAACACGTTCTGTGCAGGGCCCAGAAACCAGGTTTCTTGCTTACATGGAGGTTGGTTTAAATTTGTTTGGAGTTCCTGAACAATAAGTAGATACAATGCTTTAAGAAGCAGGATTTTAAACGTGTTTTTCTAGTGATTATCTGCTCAAAGGGTGAATAATGGACCAAAACTCTGGGAGTTCTATGTGCATAGAATCATGGAACATCATGAGTTGGAAGGAACCCACAAGAATCACTGAAGTCCAACTCCTGGCCCTGCACAGAACAGCCCTAAGAATCACACCATGTGTCTCAGAGCATTGTCCAAAAATTTCTTGAACTCACACAGGTTTAGTGCTGTGGCCTCTTCCCTGAGGACCCTGTTCAGTGCCCAGTCACCCTCTGGGTGGAGGATGTTTTCCTGATCTACTTCCCTGACACAACTTCAGGCTATTCCCTCGGGTCCTGTCAGTGATCACCACAGAGAAGAGATCAGTGCCCGTCCCTCTACTTCCTGTGACTGCAGTGAGGTCTCCCCTCAGTCTCCTCCAGATGAACATGCCAAGTGATCTCATCCAATCCTCATTTGGCTTTCCTGCTAGACCCTTCACCACCTTTGTAGCCTTCCTTTGGACACTTTCTAATGGCTTTATATCTTTCTTATATTATGACACCCAAAACTGCACACAGTTATTTACAGTTCTAGCATAAACTGTGTTTAACACAGAAACTGCTGGTGCTGCCTTAGCTTCTGTGAGGGCTGAGTTTGGCAATCAAATGCATTGTCTGCCATACAGAGCCACTGATTTTGGATGGCAAGGAGCAAGAGGTTACCATAAGCAAAGCTGAAATGTTTGTTTTTCAAATTTGCATAACTAATCAACAGCTCATTAGGAAAGCTGAAAGCTGGAGGCAGGAAAACAAACTGTGTGCAGCAAAGGAAGATTATTGTTAGAGCATTTGTGGACCAGGGAAACTTAAGCCACGTTAATTATCCTTCAGGAGGGCAGATGGAATAGTCGGTCAGGAGGCCTCAGGAATAATTTCAGCTGAATATGTTGGTGTTGCCACTCATTTCATACAGTGGCTGGGCTTTTGCAGCATGCTACCTGATGGCTACAAGCATGCCAGAGCAACAAATCCTGTTACTTGCTCTGGTTTCCTTCCCTGAGTGCTCCTGATCCTTCCTGGATCTCCATGCCGTGCTGTTCACCTGCTCGTGGCCCAGTAGGCAGGGTGCTGAGCATTTGGGATGCTGCTGGTGGGGCTGTGAGTTCCATAGCTAGTCTGAAATCACTGCCATGAGTGAGACACCCAGTGCTGGTTCCCAGGGCTCCTGTGTCTGCCACCAGTAGGCTGAGACACACTTCTGCAGAATAAACTAGTGCGGGCAGTCTTAGCTGTATTGCTCTGATTAACAAAGAAAATAACAAAGCGTAGGAAATGAAAGGTTGTATCCAGCCTCAAAGAAATTATCTATAAAGCAAACAGTCTTGCCTGCCAAAAAAATCCATGTCAAGCACCCCAAAATAAAAAAAATGTTAATTATGTTAAAAAATAACTCTAATCATATATGTCTTGTGGCTATGCAAAATTTTATTGCAAAAGCAATAATGAAAGCAGCAGTCTTAATGATAAGAAATACAAAAAAATAGCTTCACAGATAGAAGACACCTTATACAGTCTGCTGATTTGTGTTTGAGAGTGGAAGAAACTGCTTTCTTAATTTCTGTTACAAGAAGGGGAAAAGTTATAATGGAAAAATTATATTTAGGTGGCTTTGATTGGAGATTTCATGTAGCCTGTTGTAGAACACCATCAGCTCTTTTTAAGTTTTCTCGCAGTGATTTTTCTTACAGGATTGACTTCTAAAGAAAATCTTTTGGGTCACATAAAAATAGGACTTGAGTAGAAGAATCTCCATAGCAGCATTCTGAAATTCGTCCTGCCTGTTTAGCTGGCCCAGTGCCTTGTGCTGGGAGAATTTTAGTATGTTCTTGTGGAAAATGATGCCAGGAGGAGGAGGTATGTTAAGAACTAGCAAAAGTTTAGGCAGTCGGAGGGCTGTATGAAAAAGATGGGCATCACCTAAGCCAAATGAGAACTAGGTTGTTGAAAATTAGAAAAAGATTGTACCAGATTTTTAAAAGTAAACTGTAGGAGAAAGCAAACACTTCAAGATAAAGCCTTGTTTGTAAGTGAAATCTTAACGTCCTATCTTAAAAAAAGATAGGAAAGTCTGTAAAACCCCTAATAAGTAGTAAAAAGCAATCTAAAGAAATGTCAGGTAAGCAGAGCATGTAAATTGAAAAGCTGAAAATGATTTCCAGGATTCCAAGTGAGTAGTCATGCAAATGTTCCTCATTTGAAGGGGACAGATATCTTCAGGGTGATGCAGTGTATTTTCAGGTGGCAGGAACCAAACTGTGATCTGTAGAGAGCAAGTAGTACCTGTGCAGAAGGAAGACTGCTCAAAAAAGAAACCAAAAGTATAATTATTGTGCATGAATCACAGAATTGTTAGGGTGGAAGGGACCTCTGGAAATTATCTAATCCAACCACCCTACCAAGGCAGGATCGCCTCCAGCAAGTTACACAAGACTGCGTCCAAGTGAGTTTTGAGTCTTCAGAGAGAAAGGCTTCACACTCTCCTGGGCAGCCTGTTCCAGTGCTCTGCCACCCTCACTGCAAAGAAGTTATTTCTCATGGTAAGGTGAAACTTCTTGTGTTTCAGTTTATGACCACTTGTCCTGTCACTGGATGTCAGTCAAAAGAGTCTGGCATCATTGTCTTGACATCTACCCTTGAGATGTTTTTATGTATTGGTAAGATCACCTTCTTTCTTCTCTAGACTAAAGAGGCTCAGCTCCCACAGTCTCTCTTCATAAAAGTCATCTTTGTGGTCCTCCACTAGACCCTGTCCAGTTGCTTCTTGTCTTTCTTGAAGTGTGGAAACCAGAACTCGACACAGCACTCCAGATGTGGCCTCACTAGGGCTGAGTAGAGAGGGGGAGGATCACCTCCCTCGACCTGCTGGCCATGTTCTTCCCAGTGCAACCCAGGATACCAAGCTTTAGTGAATTTAATTGCTGTCTGTTGCCACGTCTGTTCCATCTCTAAGAAAGGCCAGAGGAAAGGACATCATATGTGTATATTTTATACTTATATATAAACCAGTGGGCAGATTATTAGAGCTCTTCAGCAAGACTGATGGAGTAAATGCAACTACACTTGCCATTCCTGAAATGCAGAATTCCTAAACTTCCTGAGGCTTGAGAAACTGGGAAGATTCACTGGTTGTGAGGGAGGACATAGATGTAGGAAATTAGGAGCAGTTTAAGAAACGTTGATTATGCCACTATGATGGATAAAAGCAACCATGTTCAGAAGAAAGGAGAGCCTGCAATAAAACTGAATGTAAAACAGCTGGAACTGGTAACAATCAGTATAACTGCGAATATATGAAGTGTAGAAGAATGGTAAGAGAAATATTCATGGGAGGAGGAGGGGAGGAGAAATGCCATAATAGCAAGACAAATATGAATGTTCTCTGCCTTTGATTTAGCACTTCTTATAGTTCATTAACAAAAAAAGAGCTCTATAAATTACAATACCAGAGGTGTTCCTCAGCATATTCTGTTCTGCTATCTATAATTACTATTAAATCAGGTTTAATATAGCAAAAGAAGACACAGTTTTAGATATTGTTAGCACAAGAAAAAAGTAGTATGACAATAATTAATATGACAGTCATTAACTCGTTGGGTCAAGCGTCATAAGAACTGGTTGCTTGGAGCCTTTAAGATAGAATAGCCTATATAAGCTAGGTTACCCTCAAGTTACCACACTTCACATACGGTTACTGAGTCAGATTCCTTGTTCAGAAGGTCAAATATTTGTTTTCTCATGATGAAAACAAGATCATGTTAAGCTTGCAAGCAGTTTTTGACGTTAGGAACTACAGCAGCAATAGCTCCTCCAGAGCTTTTGTCTTATTCTGTTTACTGGTATTTCATCTTCTTTAAGGCTTCTCTTCAGTGATTTGTTCATGTTCACGTTTATGTATTTTAGATCACTTGATCACTCATTAAAACAGATTAACATGCCTTATAGGAGGAACTAAGAATGCAGACTGCTTTCTCCCAGGTGAGTGGTTCTAATACCACTAGTCCAGAGAGCCAACTTTTCATGTCCTGGTTCTACTAGGAAGATGGAGAAGGCTCCTTGACTGAAGACAGTCAGTCTCCTCATTTATGTTGAATTCATTATTTTAGGAAATATCAGATGTAGTTTTCATTCCCCCAACTTTCATCACCTCACCTCATGTTTAAAGAAGCTTGTCACCTGTGTCTCAGTTAAATTATTTGGACATTTCTCTCCAGGACTTTGAGGCAAGTTAGGTCCCCCAGTTTGATGCTTGACGCTTGAGCTCTGAAGAGAAATAAGTCTTTTGAATATAACCCCATTTGTCTGTATTTAGATATCTGTGAACCCTGTAATGGGATGCCAGACCTCCAGGTACAATTATTTAGAATATGGAGGCACCTTGGCCAGGACTTTTGACTGCATGGTAACTTCCTACCATCGGAGAACCAGGGTCCTTGTGAAGTCCAGCCCTGAGTTTACCCAGCTCCTTGCAATGTAGAGGGCTTCTGATGTCTGTGTGCCACAATTATTTGAATAATTGATGATTTAAATAAAGAGAGAGAATGAAATTGTTTTTAGTATGTGTATTTAAATTCTTTCAAACATAGTGGTTTGAGGATTCATGTAAGGCAACCTTAGTGAAAATTGCCTGTTGGAGGATTTCTTTCCCCCATCTCTCGTGACCCCACTGCATAACCAAGCTGTGAGCCAGATTTGTCAACTCACAGTCAGAGGGATGGAGCTAGTTGTGTCAAATAATATCCTTTTTTAGTTAATTTTCAGCTGGATCTGTTCCTTTATCTGTATGACTGAGTTATGTAATTGAGATCAGCAGGAGATTTGAGTCAGCTGCAAGACAGCCACTGAACACTTGAAGAATTTGGGCAAGAGGTATTGGCTGCCTTTTGGTGGCCGCAGTCTCAGATTGCTTTAAGTGTTTCTGCTCATGATTCCATCTTGTCCCTAGCATTTTAATAATTTGCAGGGAAAATTGAATGATAATATTACTGGCCTTGTTAAATGTCATTATTTGCATGACAGAGGTGGTGTTAATGCACACACACACAATAATTCAAATTTGATCAATGAAAGAACTCTTTGTTTAATAGTTTTGTGGAAAATACTTGGATAATGCCTTTTCACCTTTTTTTCCATCATTCTACAGCAGAGGTCTTAAAATATTGTCTAGAGGTAGCAACTTTCTTTTTTAATAAAAGATAATGTTGCCCCTTTCTCAACCATCTCCACACTTTTTCACTTTTAGATGTGGATAATCATGACTCTTCTGACTTGTGAAAAAACTCTAATAGTATGTGCTTTATGTAGGGTGTGGCTCATAATTCTTACATAAAGACACAAAGTGACGTGAACACAGTTAAACATCTGCAGGAATGAAAAGAGTAAATCAGGAGAGAAGCCACCTCTTTGTGCTTGGGGTACACATCTGTGCTACATTTCTTTCCTATTCCTATTTACTTAGGTTAGAAAATGTAACTTTTTTCTGCCACGAGAAAAAAACTGAATTACTGTCTTCTGATTCTAATCTTCAGAAAATGTCATCTAAAAAGATGAGAAAGTCAACAACTTAGTTCCACTGGAATTTAGATTGATGACACTGATTTCTCCTCTACGGCTGTGTTGGGGTCAGAAATTCATATTGTCTGCATAGCATTTAGGCTAGAGTCTCTTTGGTATAATGGACTATTTTGAAGATGTCTCCAGTCCTTCAGTTTTTTCCTCTCTGAATAATGCTGCAGAATGGAAGCCTAGCCTCAGGTTTACTCCAAAACTAAAAACAAACAAAAAAACCCCACTAGATGAAGAATAGTGAATATGAGCATAATAGTGAGAATGCTCTAGCAAATTAGGATTGCTATGTTACTTTTGAGCTGAAACCATCTGGTATTTGACAATATGTAACAAATATATTTGACAATATATTTAAAAACGGGTTTTTTTTTTCTCCTCAGATTTTGAGATTTTCTTCCTTAGTTAACTCAATGGGCATAATGTTCAGGAATGGGCACTGTTCATAAACTGTTTTTGATGAAGAACGGAGGATGCATCTGGTTTAATGCCTTTGCTCAGTTTAATGGTACTTCTGAGTGTGTCTGGGCAGGCAAGAGAAAGGGGCTTGACCATGTTTCAGTGGTTGCTGCACATGGGGTCAGGGAAAACTTCTGATCAGGGAAGGCTGTATCTTCCTGAAGGGAAGATCTCCTAGGAGTATTCCAGCAGGGACCATACCCAGCCTAACATGCTGTTCAGAGGAAAATTATTCCTGGGGACTAGGAAGCCACTGAGAGTTTCTAGACTAGAAAATAAAACTGTGGAAACAAGGGTCTACCTTGAATGGCTGCTGGACAGGAGATTAAGTTTTGTGTTCCAGGACTGTTTCATCTGGATTACTGAGTGGATCTAAGTTATAATTATTCAAAGTTTCCTTCTCCTAGATTACTATTTCAGTATTTTTTGAAAATATCAAATAATAGTTTTAGAGTTTGGAAATACTGGTGTTTTCTCATGTGTTTAATTTAGACTGAAGGTGGAACTAAGTTGGTATAGAGTCTGATTGAAAATGGCATAGATAAAGTTAGCTGTTAAAAAATAACATCTTGCTTTTAATTAAGTAGAAGGAAGTATTGCTGCAAAGCTAGCATGAGTCTTTATTCAAAGGGAAGCCAAGATCTGGTAAAATTTGAATGTATATCTGGTTCTGTTGCTGGCATTGAGACATAACTGCCTTTGTTGACATTTTTATTTTGGGTTTATTCAAATCTAGCGGTGGCTTCTTAGCTCAGTGTCGTTTTATTTTTGATGTTAGTTGTTCTTTGCACCCCAGAATATCAAAGGCTGAGAGTGACAGTGAAGTTTTCCTGCCTTTCACAATGTGTTTATGAGCTGCTTCTACAATTGTTTCACTGTCAATTTATTACTTGATGATATTGCAATTCTAATTGATTCTGGATTGCAGGAGTGAAGCTGCACCTTGCTCTGTGCCTGGAAGCTCCAAAGTTTTTGATATAATTTAGTGCAGACAGATTGCAAATGCAACCTGCCAAAATTTATATTATCTTGGAAATTAAAGATGTTGAACTTGGCTCTGTCAGCATGTGAAGAAGAACCTGCCAAAACCAATTGGATATGTTGAGTGAGGGGGAGGAGGGCAGCTCCAGGTGATGCCGAGGCAGCGTTCTTGTATTCACTGTAGCTTGTGTGCATCTCTCAGATGTGTGCACCTTCCTAGCTGTGGCTGCTCTGCTGGCACATGCTCTGGGTCTTGGCATTACTGCTATACAGCTTTACTCCAGAATGCAGGGCTTTTCTTTGTTCGAATCTAACAGTCTTGTAAAAACTCTTTTCTCCTTGACTTTAAAATAGAGTTCTCATTTTTGGTCTTGTCAGGCAGCTATGTACTGGCTTTGTGACTGCAGCGAGTATTGGACTTACCTTCCAACAGGGCGTTTCCTGTTATAGTTTTGTTCCTCTTCTTAATCTTAATCTTACCTGTTGAAATTCTCTAGACTTTTTCCCATTTTATGTTCTATTAACTCAGTTGTTAGTGCAAGGGTGAGATAATCTGCATTATTTCCCTGAGTGAAGCATTAATTCTGGTGACACCACAGTACAAATTCTGAATATATGGCTTCCTGCTTTTTTACAAATGATTTTTTTTTCAGTGTTTAAGTAGTGATCAGGATATATATGCAAATTCCATGATAAATCAGTCTGTAATAATAAGTGTCTTGAAAGGTTCAATCATTCGTAGACGTGACCATAATAAGGAGGTTGTTTCTGTCTGTTGTAAAATTTATGATTAAAATAAAAAACCTTGAGGAATTATTCTGGACTCTTCAGACCATCAAATTAGAAAATCTGTGTTAGAAGATGGCAGAAGGCTCTTGGTATGAGTAATGTGTTTCAGAAGTTGGCAGATGAACAGTGCAAATGTTTCCAAATAACCTGACACAGAATTGAGTTACTTCTTCATAAAAATTACTTAGCAAGTCTGCTTCTTAGATAAGTAAGTTGGAAATATGTTTTCAGAATAGTCCAAAAGAAGCTGTAATAAAAATGAAAAATCTTATGCATTAGTGGGATTATGACTAGAAATTGAGTGGAATAACAGTACAAAAACGAAAATGAGAAGAATTTGTGTTCAGACTTTGGCTTTGCAGTGTTAGGATTTATCCTTAGAGATGACAAGCAATGTGCACTGTTCTCTGTGGACATTAAAATTGCATTAGGATATTGACTAATAGGCTAGTCACAATAACCAAGTAACTTAAGGTTTATCTTGATAAAATTAGAAAGTAACACCATTTTGACAGCAGGAGGGTAATACTTGTTTCTTCTTACATTTTACTTGTAAATCATTTGCATATCTTGCTGAAGCTCTTGACTGGCTTAGCTTGAAAATGTTTTGGAATAGAGGTACTACTGTTATTTGAAAGAAAAAGCTGAAAGATAAACATACATTCATGTATTTTTCTAGTTTATTGAAACTGGTGCCTAAAATTGGAGAAAAGAGAACATGGTGAAATCTTGTTCCTGTCAATTTGAAACCAGACTAGGAGCCAACTGAAGAACTTTTCAACATCGTGGTGATGGTAGTTTTCTACCCTCAGTAGTCTGCCCTGTACTTGCTACTGTGGACTGTGAAGCAAAAAAGTTATGGGCTTTGGTTTATTTTATTTTATTTTTTGGGAGGGGCCCTCAATTATAAGAGCTTCATGAAGACTTTTTTCCCCTTGCTTATATGTGTAGTTGTCCAACAAAACTGTTTTCAGAATCTTGAATTACACTGGATAGATAACTGGGTTTTGTCCCTTGGTAAACAGCCATAGTTATCTCTAGGAAAGAGGTTTCTCTATCTGTAATAATTTCAGTGTGCCCCAATATCTGCAAATGAAGTTTCATACGTTGTTCTGCTATTATCAACACCTCCCTCTGGAAGCACAGAAGAGGAAAGGCAGGGTTGTCAAAATGCTGAGGACAAAAGTGCATGGATAATGTCTTTGCCATTGTCTCTACCAAGGTGCAAATATTCTTACCTCAGCTGTACCTTTGTTTTGGACTTCACACATTACTTGAGCACCATGAAGGTCAGGGGCAATGGGAGCTTGGCAGGCAGCAGTTGCTCCTGTAAGAGGTAGAGGCAATGACTGTGGTTGTAGAGAAGAAGCTAATGTTCAGCTTTGTGTCTTAAATTGTTTGATCAGTTAAAACTTTGCCACAGAATCTACTGCTGGCTAGGCAAAATAACTGACAATTGTATAAAATAAATAAATAAGAAATTGAAGGTGTTTCTGACTTGAGATGATATATTGAAAAGTAATCTTTAAAATGGTCTAGAGAATGCTGAAGTGTACTGAATTAATATTTTCTAAAACTTAAGTACTCTAAAGAGAGAGCAAACTATGACTAAGAAGCCTCAAAGTTACCATTAAAGCTATTTGGACCTTGACATATAATTGGAATGCATAAAAATAGTCCAAATTATAAAAGTTTGCATTCTGCATGCTAAAATCTAGAGGGATTAAACTGCAGACCAAATGTTCATTAATTTTCCCATTGAAGCATTGCTGTCTGAAGTGTAGCCAGCTGGGTGATTATTAAATCTAAAGAAGGATTTAAGATTCAGAGTGCATTTTGAAGCCTTTTTTTTGTATTATAACTTTTCTACAAACACCATGAATTGATCACCCGTGTGAAAAATTAATCAAGGAAAATGTATTGTTGTTTTTCAACATGCAAAGATTACACTTTATAATGGGGGAGAGAGGGAATACATTTATGATAAAGGCTGACTTTTTAAGAAGGTTGTGTTGCAATAAAAATATTTATAGGACTACACGTAGCAGCTGAAACCTACATGCCAATGGCTTGGTGTCTAGAAGCTCTGCGTATCCTCTGTAATGAGATGGTATTGCTGTTGAGAAATGTCCACACAAATAATCATTTTAAGTGTGAAGACAAAACAAACAATTCCCCAAGCACTCCCATTTTCATGATGCATTGTCCCTGCCTGCATTTGCACTTGTATTCTATTGTACTTACCTCTTAACCAGAAACACTTCGAAGTAAAAATTGTCGCTTGGGAGAGGCAAGGAGGCAATTTTTATGACACCAAATATGTTCTCTTTACAAAGCTACTATTATCTATCACATCAGCTGGCAATTGAACTCAACTGTGTTGTTTCTTCTTGTTTCTTCCTGTTTCTCCCCAAATGATTTGAAGTCTTCTGTTGTGACAGTTTAGAACTTTTGGAAAACATTCACGCCGCTTACCTTGGGATGCTTTGTAAAACAACTTGTACATTGGATCTTTGTGAGCTTCTCTGTCCTATTTGTGGTGGGAGAGAGGTTCCTCTGGGAAATTCTTCAGATCAGAGCCTGGTGTTAGGAGCTCTGGGTTGTCCTCTGGATGAGTGTGGCCTTGCTCAGCACATGGAAAGGGGTCTAAAATGGGTGAGTTGCATAACTAAACTTGGGTTGTTGGATGGTTTGTCCTTATTCTCCCTTGAATGGAGAGGATGGGTGTATAAGAGCAGATGGAGATACAATACTAAGATTTTTCCTTTCTTTCCTTGCTGAGACTTGAGAAACTTCTAAGTTGTCAGCTAGATGGGACTGTACTCCTCGAATCTTCTAGTTTCATGTTTATTACTTGTCTTCAGTCATGCAGCTCTAGATGTCTACAGCGGTTGTTACCTTCTTTTCTCACGTTCAGCCAATTTTTCTTACCTCCTTTATTTTAGTAATGCTGGGCTTAATTTTTAAACAATTATTGTGGACTGTCCTAGCAGCTGTTGGGTCATACAGGAGACAACAGGAGCAGACAACCTTTGCTTTTGGGGATGGGAAGGACACAGTTGGGGTTGTCTCTCATAGATTTTTCTCTCTGCCACTTCTGCATACTGCATCTAATTCTCAAGAATGCTTAAAACTGTGTCATCCTTCATGGTATGCAAAATAAGGTCTTTTCTTAGAAGGAAATGGGCTGCATTCTTCCACGTGCCTGTTGTTTCCTTAAATCCTAGAGATCACAGTAGGAGAAAGGTGCCGTATTAAAAGATAAGACTTCATCAGTAGACTTTACAAAGCTTAAGAGGGTCTACTCTTGTCTTTGTTTTCTACTGACTACCCAAGTTTTGCAGTATTTGTGATGTGTCGGTTATTTTCCAGTTTCTTTAGGCCACGTACTGAACTCTGCTTTAATCTGTTTCTCCACCTGATAGTGCCCTTTCCACACCACTAAAAACCAAGCCAATAAAACCAAATAGTGGGAAAGTGGCAGATATTTGCTTAAGTTGTCAGTTTGCTGGCACTTTTTCAGTTGTTAAAACAGAGGCAGAAAAAAATTTATGTGATGACATTTCAGGTGGCTTCAGGCCAATTTCTGTTTGTTTATGTGCTTTTTGAGCCTTTATCTGCAGAGGCAGAATATATAAATTGGAAATGAAAAAGTGATGTTGATCAGTAAAAAAAATATCTCCTGAAACAATGTCCTCATTTTAAATGAAAGTATTTAGGGTGGTGGTGGGCAATATGGACTGAAAGGATCGCAGCAAACTTGCTCTGACTATAGGCTGCCTGGTATTATGTTTAAAAATAGAGATGTAGTTGCATATTCATTTGAACTAAAAGCTATTGATCTATACTTATGTGAAAATGGTTAATACAGGAGAACATTAATGGTAATATGGATAGGAAATAGCCAATTCTTTTAATCTCTGACAAAATGAATCCAGTGTAATACCAGTGATGAAAACTGTAACTTAAACAATTTCCACTTTTCAGTCAAGTGGAATAAAAACTAGAAATCACAAATTACTCTGGAGGAAAATTTAGAGAAGTGAAGGACTGTTTTCCCTTCATCATTGTACTTGCCCATTTACTTCATTTTTTCAAAGTTAATGCAAGAAATTGGATTTTATATTTAGTAAGATTGTATCCTAAGAGATAAATGCTATCATAAGAGAGAAAGTTCTGGGGCTTGCTGTTATTTTTTACAGCACTGAGTAAACACAAAGAAGTCAGAGAATTGAGAAGTTTTTTAGCAAGGAAAATGGAAATGTGTTATTGATTTTAAGCAGCTGTATGTTTTTCTCAAGTTTGCAGATACCAGAGGTAGCTACGTGTAAACTAATCGTCATCTGTAATTGTAAAATAGATAAATATGCTAAGTAAATGTGGGTTTTTTTCTAATCCTTTTGGCGAGGCTGTGTTTGCTACTTATTTTTGTGCAAATATGTTTCCTTTTTGAAGTCTCTTTTCAATCTTCAGTTTCTTCTTTCTGCATTATTATTTTTGGCTGCTTCTGTTGTCCTTCATCTTCTTCCCTCAAAATCAGGGTTGGACATCTTCCTTACAGAACTTTGTTGTAGCTTTCACCCGGTGTCCACCCAAACCTCCAGGCCCCCCCTCCTCCTTTCCCAGAGGGAAAGGAAAAGGAGAAAAGGCAAAAACCAGCTGAGATGTAATGACAAAACAAACTCAGAGCGGCTAAAATACTTAAATTTATTACTAACAAGATAAGAACTAAAACTAAAAGTAAGAAAACTAAAAAGTAAGAAATAAAAATCAGTTTTAAAAACACCTTTCTCCTCCCACTCCTCCCTATTTCCAGCAGTTTGAGAGAGCAGGGAATGGGGGTTTTGCAGGTGGTTGTTGTTGCTGCCATTGCTCTTGTCCTGTGGGTCACTCCATGGAGTGCAGTCGGTTCTCTGCGCCCCTATGGCCCTCCATGGGCTGCAGGGGGACAATCTGCTCCACCACAGTCCTCACCATGGGCTGCAGAGGGGCCACAGCTCTGAGTCCTTCCCCTGCTCCCGTGGGGTCCCTCCCACGGGAGACATTCCTCGATAGACCTCTCCAACGTGAGTCCACCCCCTGGGCAACACTTCAGGGGGAAAAAACCTGCTCCAGCGTGGGTCTCCTTCTCCACGAGTCATGGCCACAAGTCTCTTCCAGGATCTCACTCCATCCTGGGCCTCCCACAGGGTAACAGCTCCTTTGGGCATCCACCTGCTTTTCCATGGGCTGCAGGGAGGGCATAGCTTTGAGTCCTTCCCCAGCCGTGCTCCAGCATGGGGTCCTTCTTTCTCCTTCTCCTACTCCGACCTTGTCTCTGCATTGTTATCTCATGGCTGGAATTTTCAACTGTGCCACACTCCTGAATTCTTAAATATGTTATCACAGTGGCATGACTCTAATTCTTAATTGGCCCAACTTTGGCCATCAAACAGGAAGTCCCTCCTAGACCTGGCTGTCATTGGCTCCACAGGACAGGAGAAGCTCCTAGCGGCTCCTAACAGAAACCATCCTGGACGTCCCCCCTTCTACTAAAATCCAACCACAGAAACCTATGACAAATTTGCTGGAAAATAAATGGCACCAGTAGCGAAGTGAGAATAAACCTTTTTTCAGTGATTTCTCCAAGGCATGCTGTATTACATCTTCAGTAAACCAGTCTTTTTCAGGCTTATGCTGGCCAAAATAGACCGTTTGAAATTCTAGTAACCTGGAACTTTCCATTAGTCACCAAAGGGAGGAGTTCTGGTCAGGCAAGATCAGCATACTGAGGAACAAGCTGTCAGCTCTGTTATAAAGAGGAAAGAAACTCTGGAGGCAATGTGCAGATGAGCTCCTAATGCTTTAATTAATTAGATTTCACTTTACTAACTAAGAAAATGCATTTTGGCAAAAAGAGGCTTTGCAAATTGCTTCTTTACCGGGTAGATGGTGATGGATATAACCTAGGACAGTGAGCATTGTTAAGGCCAACACAGTGGAGAAAGAAGTTCCTTAACCTCTGCTTTGTAACTTCCTGCTGAAGCAGTTTCCTATCAGCTGTAATTGCCGATTCTAGAGTAAATTTGGAAAATAGCGTAAGAATAGGTTGATGGTAACTTGTCTGACATCATGGCAAGACAACTCCTACATTTAACTCACAAGCAAGCAAATGTATGCCTCAAAGCATAAAACTCTTCTCCCTCTCTTTGGGATTGTGTGTTTCTCAGTATAAAATATCCTTTCACTTGTGCTTGTGGTGTGTATCAGTCAATACATTAAAAAGATAGATCTTGCTAAGGTGCTAATTAACATCTTCCTCTGGGCAGGCTGACAGCTGAAGTACCATTTCTGCTGTGGAGCTATTGAGCGTCATGATTTATTCTAGATCCACTGTGAGCAGTATGCTCTTTCTCCTTTATCTGAAGGTCTTGAGAAACATCTACAAGGATAATATGACTTCTTTTTTATCAGGAGAGAGCTGATGGATGGAAAAGCCTAGGCCTGCACAGAAAGTGCTCCATCTCCAGTGTCATTTATATGCCTATTTCCACAATTAAATTGGAATGATGAGTTGACCATATAGGTATGATTTCAGACCTCATGACATTGTCTACAGCACTCTTCCAATATCCTAGACAGAAGGAAAGAAGTGCAGAGGGAGCAGTGTTTTTTCCCTAGCAGCAAATCAGATTTCCCAGTGCCATTACTGGACACAGAATTACATTACAGATTTCTTTTAACAGCTGGCTGCTTCTTACGTTTCAGCAAACCGAGCACCACAACCTCTTGAAATAAGCAGATCTATTTCTGCTATTGTTGTACCTATTTATCAGCTGATTTCTCCCTGGCATAGACAACTGGAAGATGAGTAATTTTGGTAATCGCTAGCTTGTAATTACCCTCATGCATGAGGGTACTGGGCCTTGTCTTCAGGGAGGGTAAGATGATTTGCATCTCTGTTGCTGCCAGTGTTGAATATGTGACTGTGGATCAACCTGCAGACATCTCAAACCACGTGAACATTCATTGCCTGTCTGAGCAGTGTCACGTGGGAGGGAAGTTGGATGACTTTGAGTTGTACATCCAGGTGCTTTTTGGAGAATAACTCCTCCAGAATGTTGGTACCACCCGAGGGCCAATACATAGTGCACAAAGTCCCTCAACATGCTTCAGACAGCTAGTGAATTCTGGGACTCAGTCAAAGGGGAGACTGTACTTTGAAAATGAAGGTCACAGTGGCTGTTCCAAGTGGAGATGTAGCAGAAGTAATCCATAGTCGTGCTCTTATAGGCAACAATCTACATAACGTTTTATGTCTCCTTAAGGTGCAAAAACTATGGTTGCTGTTGTCAGTATTGAAAGGAGGATAAATGTGCTTGTTTCAAAAGGGCATTTGGATAACTAATAAATGAACCCAGGAGAAAACGCTGGTTCTGGGTGAAATAGTTTTGTGGATTTTTTATGGTGATTGTCACTATACCTCTGTTTGTTCTTGTGCCCAAGGCAGGAACATTGCAAACACATAAGTCAGTGAAATATGTAGCTATCAGGAACAGAAATTCAGGTAGGCTTTGGGCAATTGCTTATGCCAGTTTGAAAAAGGTGGCAAAGAAACAAATCCCAGTGCACAGTGTTGCATAGTATGCTTACAAACATGTAAGCCTGGAGCAGTAGCACACATTTTAATTTTCAAGAGTTGGAGTTTTGCTGGAATTTTTTACAATTAACTGGTTGCTATGCTGTGGGAAATGTCCGATATGCAGCTGTTTTCCCCAAAAGAGTTGAAGAAAGCAAAGAATATCACCAGAAGATTTTAACTTTTGAGAGTTTCTGAACCATCAGTCTTGATCAGAAGAAATCTGATATGCTCAGGAATGGTAGTAGATACATTAAAAATAATGAAGGATAAAAAAAAAAAAAAAAGAAAAAAAGGTTATGACTCTTCAGATGATGAAGGTATATAACTTTAAATTTTATTACCTTTTCTCACCTTAATGTAATGTGATGATTTAAGGAGACTTTAGAAACAAAAAAATCTCACTGGTAACCTTTTATTTTTTTTTTATTTCATCTTTGCCCCTCCCTGAATTAGGAAGAACTGTACAATGTAGTATACTTCTAGGAGAAGTAACCTTTGATTAACTAAATAATGATGGAAATACTGAAACAGAGTAACGAGTTTATTAGTGTGATTTCTTAAAATTTGTTATCTTTTGCTTTTACCTGAAGGTGAGAACTCTATTCTGAAGACTTGCATATATTAAAAACTAGGACCCTCTAACTTTGAAAATTCAATTTTAAACCAAGCAACATAGTGCCTGAAGGGTATTTCTAGGGTATGAAAAATAAAAATGGAGGAATAAGACCTGCAAGTGAGCCTTGATTTCTTTTCTTTTTGTAAAAACATGAAAAGTACTTCTGATTTCAAAATACTGAGCAAATCTCATCACGTAGCTCAATTTCCACTCATGTTCACTAGCCAAAAATTATTAAAAATAGTTATTAAAATGCACTGATAACTGTTAGTCTATTCGTACAATATAAATGCTATTTCAATGGCCTGTGCAGTAATTTTATTCGAGTAGCATAAAAATAATTAATATGTTCTATTGGATGTATGATGCTACTGCATTAGCTATTTATTTTTGACCCAAAATGATCTTGTTCGTGTAGTGTACTTATTCAAACTAATCTAAACATCAACTTAATAATTTTTGGAGGGTTTTTTTATTTTTTTCCCAGACTCTTATAAGTGCAATGAGAGTATCAGATCTGAAATAATGTTTTTTTTCCTGCAGCTCCAAGGTACACCAGCAAACAGTGCTGGTTATAATATATGTTACTTCCTGATAGGCATAAGCATTTGTTCTTATAATACATAATTGTGGAAGCTGTTCTCCAAACTGTCAGAAGCTTTTCCACCTTAATCAAACTAGCCCCAGCTCTTGGAGCAATTGCATTTGTAATTTCAGAGCAGAACAGAGCTACTGAGGGGTGTGTGAGCTGGTCCCAGAGAACATTGCTCATGTTAATGACTGAAATGGGGAATATTTTTATTCCTGTGGANGAAGGTATATAACTTTAAATTTTATTACCTTTTCTCACCTTAATGTAATGTGATGATTTAAGGAGACTTTAGAAACAAAAAAATCTCACTGGTAACCTTTTATTTTTTTTTAATTTCATCTTTGCCCCTCCCTGAATTAGGAAGAACTGTACAATGTAGTATACTTCTAGGAGAAGTAACCTTTGATTAACTAAATAATGATGGAAATACTGAAACAGAGTAAC
>VXAU01000621.1:311030-333073 GCA_013399695.1 Formicarius rufipectus
TTAGTCTATTCGTACAATATAAATGCTATTTCAATGGCCTGTGCAGTAATTTTATTCGAGTAGCATAAAAATAATTAATATGTTCTATTGGATGTATGATGCTACTGCATTAGCTATTTATTTTTGACCCAAAATGATGTTGTTCTTGTAGTGTGCTTAGTCAAACTAATCTAAACATCAACTTAATAATTTTTGGAGGGTTTTTTTATTTTTTTCCCAGACTCTCATAAGTGCAATGAGAGTATCAGATCTGAAATAATGGGTTTTTTCCTGCAGCTCCAAGGTACACCAGCAAACAGTGCTGGTTATAATATATATTACTTCCTGATAGGCATAAGCATTTGTTCTTATAATACATAATTGTGGAAGCTGTTTTCCAAACTGTCAGAAGCTTTTCCACCTTCATCAAACTAGCCCCAGCTCTTGGAGCAATTGCATTTGTAATTTCAGAGCAGAACAGAGCTACTGAGGGGTGTGTGAGCTGGTCCCAGAGAACATTGCTCATGTTAATGACTGAAATGGGGAATATTTTTATTCCTGTGGAACAGGAAGGACTTTAAGAAATTGGTGATGGCTGTTGACTGTGACAAGAGTTGCTAACGAGCTGTGGTATGGGACACTTTGAGGAGCTGCTGCTGTAGCAGCAAAGGGGCTATTTAATATTACACAGGAAATGTCCTATGCTTCATTTTGCTGTAACTAATGCTTCTAGCGCAGCATGATGATACATGTCCCATCCAATTTTTAAACAAGAAACTTATTTCAATTCCTTTTAGTTTGTAAGGGGAGAATTATTGTCTTTTTCAGAAAATTTAGAGCTCAATTTAGACCTGAAAATTGCTTTCCTTTTAAAAAAATGTATTCTGTGTGTCATAAACTCAGGAGTTCTGGTAAAAGCATAAAGCACAGCAGGAGCTTTAGTGCAGAGCACATTAGAAAAAATGTATCAGAAACCTGAAAAGCATTGTAGACTAGTGTTCAATGGACTTCTGTCAAGGTCGTTTTTGCCCCTGTTCGATCTTTATCAAAGATGTTCTGCTATTAATTTCTATTTTTTAATTTTAACTGATGATTTCTGATATTGTATAATTGCCATTAATCTTAGTTTATTTCCAGCTTTACTTCTTGCAAGCTTAAAGGAGAGGAAAAAGCATTTAAAACAAGAACGATCCCTTAAGGACAAAATGCTGCCCTCAGTAGTTGTATATCTGTGTCTGATTGACAGGGTTCGTTGAAAAAAATCTCCACAAAGAGATTTTGGAGACTTTTTGATCTCCTGTAAGCCTTATTTGACAGTCTTTTTTCTTAGTTATATGAAAAAGTTCAGTTTTAACACTACTGTGTTTTAAGGATGCCCCAAACATCAGTTGTAGTACATTGGCCTGAATAAACACATTGGAGATCTAGGTAACTAACTCTCTGGTTCATCAGTTGTGAGCTGCTGTGGGAGACTGTTTGGCCCTCGTATAGTGATACATTTACAGTTGTGTCAGCATCTGGTAGAGTCTTTGGAAGAATTTCACCATTAAAGAATGTGTTTGGATTGGTGTTGCTAGCAAAGGATCATACTGCAGTGCTTGCAGCTCTTTAGCAAGCTTTAGGAGGCCAGCAGAGACCTAGATAGTCCTAATTAGAAGGAGATCATGTACTTTCACATTTAAAATAAAGTGTACAGCATCAATTGGAGCATTTGATGCAATCACTTCTAAATGCCCAAGTGTAGGTAATGAAGCATCTCCTATGGTCTGCATCAGTGCACAGCTGTGATTGGTAGTCTGGAAGAAAGTAATGTTTTATGCTTAATTCAGAATGGCACACAATAATCATAGCAGCAGAAGTATGAAGCTACCACAGCTCCTGGGTGACCCCTTATTTAGAAGCCATCCCTGTGTGTAAGTGCTGTGGTGTTGTATTGCACCTTGTCATGAATGGGTGATTTAGAGTGCTTAAAAAAGTCCTGTGAAAAGTATTAGGGACCCGGGAGTCCTGGTCAATGGCAAGTTGAATATGAGTCAGCAGTGCCCTGGCAGCCAGGAGGGCCAGTCGTGTCTGGGGGGGCATCAGGCACAGCACCGGCAGCTGGGCAAGGAAGGGGATTGTCCCGCTCTGCTCTGTACTGGGGTGGCCTCACCTTGAATCTTGTGTGCAGTTTTGGGTGCCACAATATAGGAAAGCTGTTAAGCTGTTAGAGAGCATTTAAAGGAGTGCAACAAAGATGATGAAGGCCCTTGAGGGGAAGCTGTATGAGGAGTGACTGAGGTCACTTGGCTTGTTCAGCCTGGCGAAGAGGAGACTGAGGGGACACCTTTCTTTGAGGAAGTTCAGAAACTTGAGAAAACATTTTAACATTGGGGGTTTTGGAACGATTATTTAATTAGAACTATATTTAGTGATCAGACAGTAGAAATACAGGAAAAAAAGAAAGAAGAGCGAGTTAGTGAATATACTCACTTAGTATTTTGCTTTATGGATAAATTTTCAGTAGAAATATTTTCCCCAATGGGGATGATTGGCCTGCTTATACAATCCACATTGAAGAAAAAGTGGTGGACTACTTTATCACTATTGCAAAAGCTTATATATTTCAATCACTGGTGCTATAAAGCATGTATGTATTCCTAGATTCTGGACCTACATGTACTCAGCAAAAAGGACTGTCTGGAATAATGGTGGAAACAATAACTCCACTGGTGTGAAACTGGTGACATACCGTTCTCTATATAGTACTGATTTCTATAAACTACTGTTTAGGTTTTGGGGTTTTTTTAGCAGTCAGAAAGTGGTTCAGGAAAGCTCAGAAACTGAGGAGACAAATCTCAAGAAAGCTAACTGAAGCAAAGGAAGTGTAGCATAAGTCTTTCAGGAACAGGAATAATGAGACATTTAATAGCTTTTTAATGCATCTTAGAGTTTTAAATTTGAGACACATATGGTACATTCTCTTACGGTTTTCTGTTGCAAACAAAGTCTTGAAAATTGAGTGGGTTTGTTAAACTGTTACTACTGCTTTTTAATTGTCTTAAATAAAAGTTGTTCATTTCAAAGATGATGTTGGGTTTTTTTTCTCTCAGGAAAGATTGGTAAATTGCCAGTCAAATAGTACAATAAAAAGCTTTAAGTCCAATGGATTCCTATTCAGAGCCAACCATGTTTGATAATCTGTTATTTGCACCTTGGCTTTATATTTTGAATAATTGTCTTCTATGTCCACTGTATCTTGCAAAAGAATTACCTTGTAATAATATTTGAAAATATAATAAAAATACAGTTTGTGACCCAAAACACATCAGAAGGGAAAATTTTAGGGTCAGAGATAACTTCAGATTGTATTTTGTATGTGCACAGACTTGTTACTTTGTCCAACATGAACATGCCATTATTTTGTCAATTTACACGCACAAAGTGTTACAATAATGCTTCCTTTCCATGGTTAAGTAGTTAAAAAATGGAATGGATTTTTCCTGCAGTCTCCTGGAAAATCAACTTCAGAATCAGAAATAAATTTTGAATTAGTATGGTTCATAAATCAAGAAAAGTGGTAACAGCGTCTCAGCCCGTACATTCAGGATTAATGGTTTGGAATAATATGAATGAAAGAAGATAATGAATAGTGAACCATATTCTGATGATCTTAGTGTGTATTTTGCAGGTTTGGGTTCTTTTTTGTTTTGTTTCTTTACTTATTTTTTAATAAGACTTATCCAGTTATATTAGCAATACATAGGGTCGACTAATCTTGCATGAATATGAGATTCTGGGTGGGAAGTGTCTATAAATATTCTTAATTTCTCTCTGTCTTCTGCATATGCTTTCTTTCGTTGGGTGTGCAGACTAATGCGGTGGAAGATTAAATGTTGTTTGTGAGCAGTACAAAGTAACTGAAATTAGTTTGAAGTTTTTGGTTTTTTTTCTATTTTTTTTCCAGTGAAGCTGTTGGAGGAGTAAATCATTGTAATTGTAGACTGTTAAAACAAGGAAAGACAATATCCTTGTACCTGTTTCTGTTGATAAGTTTTATTGCTGAGTGGAATTTCTGACTATTATTTGTTTTGAAATGGAATTCAATATTTGTGTAGCATTTTGAGGAAATTAATATAAGCATTAATTGACAGTAACTGTGTCAGGTCCCATTATGGATAAGAATTTAACGTTAGATACTTATATTTCCATAAAAGGAAATCTCTCATGGTAGAGTATGAAATGTGATGAGCATATATTGGTGATGGAGTTTTTTAATAATTTTTGGGCAGGTACTTTTAGGCTTAATCTGCAACCCTATGTACAATATCAATTAGAGTATCTGTTGAAAGATGTATTTTGTAACTACATTTTAAAATATGCTACAGAGAAACATGCATTGACAAACATTGAAACTTTTAGAACACATTTTTCTTGATCTGTTTGCATCTGTATACTCTGCTCATCTTTTTACAAGTGATGCACAATAGTATCTTAGGTTGGTTGTTTAGGTGCATTGTCTTCTAACATGAGATATAACGTGGTCAGAGCTCTACAATGCTATTATGTACATTCATTGTGATTTCATAGCTCTTGGTGACTAAAATGACTATCTGAAAATGCATAGTTAACTTCCACTTCATACATCTGATTGAAGGGAGCAAGCGGAAAGGTGACAGAAAATCTGTTTCAGCTGTGTGTTTTCCCTTCTATTTCTTGCATTTCAGCTATGCTTGGTGTGTTGGTGTGGCACCCAAGCAGCCCCAGGCACCCCAAGCAGCAGAACTGTGCTGGGTGGAGGACCTTGATCTGTCTCTCTCTGCAGGAAGCTGGGTGGTTCTCCCCAGGTTATCCTTTCGATGGCATGATGTAGTTTATCCCTTGCCCAAGACACAAATAAGTTGTTTATACAGGTCATCTTTTTGTTGGTTGTACCTTGTAGAGCAGTAATTTCATGAGACTTGCTACTAGGAATGAGCTATATACATACATATACATATGGTGTCTGGAAAGAGCAACCTTGCCAAGGCCCTTGTTAAAAGAAGAGTGAACACAACCATCCTCAAACACTGAAAAGTTCTTGCAGAATGCTGATATAATTGGTTTGTTGTTGTAATTTGCCTTGTCATATCTTAGAGTATGAGTACTTGAGAGGATATTTTTATGTTGATCTTGGGGGATTTTACACAGAGTGCCCCGTATTGTGTCTCCAGTATTGTATCTACAGTAGTAGAAATACCTCTGTGTCTTTGAATCTTTCTTCTCTCAGTTAGTTCTCTGATTTTTTGGTGGCGTTTTTTGGCCTGTATAAGTCTTTGATATTGAGCCATGTTGCACAGAAACAAAATACTAACTTGTAATCCCTTATATAGAAATTGTTTTGTTTGTGACTATGCCTAACTTTTTTTTTCTTCTTCTTTTATTTTAAAAGGTATTTCTCAAGAGTGATCGGGTTGCAAGAATGGTCCACAGTGGAGGATGTTCTGCAAGTGACTTTAGAGATGTGTTTAAGAAAAACATAGAAAAGAGAGTCCGAAGTTTGCCAGAAATTGATGGATTAAGCAAGGAGACAGTGTTAAGTTCTTGGCTAGCCAAATACGATGCCATATACAAGGGAGAAGAGGACTTTTGCAAACAGCCGAATAGAATGGCCTTAAGTGCTGTATCAGAACTGATTCTGAGCAAGGAACAGCTTTATGAAATGTTTCAGCAGATTCTAGGGATCAAAAAATTGGAACACCAGTTGATTTATAATGCCTGTCAAGTAAGTATTGGTGTCATTTGGTTCTGTTGTGTCCAGAACATCTGCCCCCACCAGCAGGTCAAGTGCTTCCTTCCTCCCTGTGTGTAGAATCCTTCAATTTTAGCTACATCTCCACAGTCCAAGGAGATGAGACTGTTAAGAAGGAAATCTCTGCATGATTTGGTCACTGCTGAGCACTTGGAAAAAGGGTATGCCAGTGTATATGGTAATTATGCTACAGGATCTCCTGAGACCTTCAATAGTGTGACAGCTCCAGTGATTTGGGTGATTCTGAGGAATGTTCTGTAGTTTGTACACCTGCATACCCTCATATGAATTACATATGCATATATGTACATTTCTGAGCATGTGTATACATCTTTAAAAGGAGTTTGCTGCCATAAATAGATAACAGGTGATTCAGGATGTTTGCCATCCAGTGTCTAGAAGGTTTGCATGTTAGAACTAAATATTCTCCATTTCAAACATCATCTATGAAGCCAATTTGCACATTTTTACTTTGCTGTTTTGTTGGGTAAGTGATGTTCCCCATAAATTACTGAGGCCCCGACAGTCTATTCAACAGTCATATTTAGATTTATATGTATAATCTCTCATTGGTATGTAAAAATATTTTATTAGCCCATCTTCACAGTGATGCAAGTGTAAATTGGCAGTTAGGAAGAAAAACCTGAAGGGGAAGCTATTTTTGCAAGTCCAGTGAACAAACATGGATGTAGCATTTAAGCTGAGCTCACACAGCTTGCTACACTGTCTATAAATTGGTGAACCAGATGACAGCTAAGCTGTTTTTCATACATTATGCTAAAGGTTATCTTGTAGTTATGGGCCATTTTAATACAGGAACAAATGAGGAATCTTGAGACATTGTTGCCTACTTCATTTATGGATTAGTATGGCATGTTCTATGAGTGAAACATCTGTGTTATCTAACACTTCTCAGGATCATAAATTCAGCTTTCATAATGAGAAAGTATAATATTTTTTTCTGCATCAAATTGTGAGCAGTGTTTTGAATGAAAATATATAGAAAATATTCCTTCTTTTTTTTTCCTGTTTGCCCCTTCTTTTTCCTTTTGCCTGTTAATTTACATACATGTAAACCATGAAGCTAACCTCTGGGATATGCAGATTGGTAACAAGATAAAGAAGCACTGAAATCTGGCTTATTTGTGGGAGGGGTTTTTATACAATAGAACACAGAGTTGTGGGATAATTCAGTTTGGGTAAGACCTCATTCAGTCCAGCCTCCTGCTCAAAGTTGGGTCAACTGTGAGGACAGATTACATTACTAAGGGCTTTAGCGGGCAGATCTCAAGAGTGCTAAGAATGGAGATAAACTATATAAACTTCCTGGGCAACCTATTCCAATTCCTGAAAACCTGAAAAATTCAGGTTTTTTCCCCACAAGTGGATAACTAGTTACTTACAGTAGAAATTCTGTATGGATTTCTTTCTCCTCTGGTGTCTGATGATTACTAAATACTGCTTTGTATGTCACTGTGAATGGTCAAAATCCGCTGTTAGTCTGCACTGGGCTAGAGAAACACAAAAAAGTGTGACTGTAGAGCTTTGAACAATTAAGCAAGAAAATTGTTCCCTTAGTCTAGAAGTGGTTCTGATGATACAGTCCACTAGGTTCTTGTATCTGTATACTTGAAGGCTTTTTTATTTTGGTTCTTAATTGTAGAAATGTTGATGGGTCTGTAACTGAAGCATCCCAGTGGCTCATTTTTGTCTTCTAACATGGTAGAATTGTGAGCATGGAATGGTTTTCTTATTTTTTAATTGAGAATTAAACAGAAAATAATCTTATTATATGTAAGAAGGGCAAAAGATTGAGCACACTGATGATGTGTGCAAAGATAACTCAGTGGGATTAAGAGAAGGTGCTTCTTTTGATCTTCCTGCTTTTGAGCACTGAAGGTTGTGAAATCTCCCATGCAGGTCTCTGAAGTACACAGTGTTTATCCTGCATTCATATAAGTATTGGAGGATGGGAAGAAAAAGAGATTTACTTCCTTGGGAGATATGTGAGCACCTGTGTATTTCAAGCTGGAAAGAGTCGAGGGAGACACTTCAACACTGTACCCTTGTCTGGGGCTCTGGCTTTTGGAGGATTTTAGTTTCCTCAGGCAAGGATGACGTTACTTTGCTGAAGCAAAAACTTTCATTATGAACTCTAACAGAGTTGCTACCAACCACACTTTTCATATCCTGTTCCTGTGGACCAGTCAAGCACATAATAAACCGAAGGTATGAAGAGAAGTCTGTTGCAGAGAAAAAGACAACAATCACACCTAGCCTTCCCAGGAAGTGCACTGCAGACAGCAGCCAGTCTCTCATAATGTAATACCTTTTCTCCTTTGGCAAAATCCCTTATTTCTGATTATAGGTTTAATAAATAGTTTAGGCTGTATCTTATTCCTTTCTATTGACAGCACATTTATAGAAGATGAGAGGAAGATAGACCTGGATTTCAGTCAGGACCAGCAGTTTTCATTCTGCCCTAGAAGCCTCTATCTGTCTTTGTATGAAAATGCTCACTTCAATTTCCCTTTGCTGCTGCTGTTTAGGATACTAGAGACTTGCAGATAATGATAATCAATAGTGTCTGGGAGAAGTGAGATAAGTCCAAGTCCAAACAGATGTTAAAATTGTATTTTAGATAAAGGTTTGGATTAGTTTGCCTTCTAGCCTGTGCTTCTAGTGGAGAATCAGATGTATGAAATTCTGTATATTTTGCTGAGAAGCAGCTGCTCTTAACAGAAAATCTGTACAGTTGGAATTTGTGCAGAAAACTCTGTCTTTTTCTCCCCCACCCTTTTTTTTTTTTTTTGTACCTTCCAGCCCGTTGGAAATAGCAAACAGAAAAATGATGATAAGAGTAAATTATCCTGCACCTACAGGGCTGCTAAGCAGACAAGGGTGCTATGTGTAACAGTAGGAGATATTGTCTGCCAGCCTCCTCCTTGTGTCTTTCTCTGCATTTAGAAACTTTTTATTGGATTTCAGCAGCCTTGTTTCCCCAGCCTGTTCTAAATGGAGCATTCCCTTCAGCTCATAGACCATTGGTATCTTACTGTAGCTCATCACACAATTTTGTCAGGGTTGGCTTCCTGTGGGTGCACACTGCTTGCCAGTCGGCATCCTGTGTGTGATAGCAGTGTTCATTCAACCAGCAGAATAACTTAATCAAAAATAGTAGACCAGCTCCCTGACAGGATCAAATATAGTCCACAGAGCTTTGAGAATTTTTTGCATCTTTCTTTGAAGAATAACTTTTTGTAACAATCTTTTTAACATCCACTAAATGCCTAAGCTTGTCCTTAGGTAGGGAACATTGACAGGATGTTCTCATTAGGATGTTGAAGATTTCTCTTACGATCAATTTAGAGAAAGGCCAGTAACTGCTGCCAACCACCCACATCTCTTTGTGATTAAAAGGTTCAATTTTGTAAGTGCTAGCACTTTCACCTGATTTTTATTTACATTGTGCTGCCTTGAGCTGTGTTTTATGATAAAGAAATGATTGTCGGTTATCTGGGACTTAATGAGCTCCTTGACTTGCATTTGAGATGCCTGGCCAAATTGTTGTTATGATTTCTTTGATTTATAGAGATCAAACATGATATGATCTTTTTGTTTCTCTTTTTTTTTTTAATTAATTATTCCCTGATGTAGAGGATAACATTGCAGAAAGTCAAAATGAAAGTCAAACACCAGCTGATGTGTGTGTGTGGTCATACACTATTATTACACCACTTCATCAGTAGCAGCATTTCTGCACCAGGTAAATCATAACTCCACACAAGGCTTTATTTTATTTTGAAAGTACCTTTGTAAGACTGACTTTTTTGACTCATCTAAACTCCTTTCTTGGATGCCAGGGGGAGAGAGCAATACTGATTTTCATAGTGAAAGAAGTTTTGTAAGTTGCATTCTCTTTTCTAACATGTAATAAATAATTTTAAGTAAAACGTAACATTTTTTAAGAATTATTTGCTAAGTCTTCTACTGTTGAATTTTTGGAAATCAATCACAAACTAATTCTTTTGAAAATAGCTTTATATGGTCCTTTGCTGCAAGATATAATTTTCAGTTTAAAATCCTTGTATTGTGTCCTTTATTATCTTTAGCTGTTGAAAGATGTAACTCTTTGTATAAGCATCAAATATTGAGAATGATGGATTATATTATACATTACATAATAGTTTTTTTTTTACTTTGACTTCTGAGACTAGTTTCTGTCAAGAATTTATGAACTACTCTGCTTCTGGTACTCAATACAATTGGAGTCTTTCACTCAGCACTTTACTGAAGTCCAGTTAATTATGCAATTTTGAAAATAAGTCAAATTAAGGGCAATTTAATTTGCAGCAAGGCCTTTGTGACTTTTCCATGGTTTTAGTTCTGATCCTTTCCTTGGTAAAATGATCAAAATTAGTGCAGTTCTTTCACAGATCACAGAATTTCCCTTACTTAGAAACTTCTATGCCCTGTATAAGTTATAGGGACAAGTGAGAGTTTATGAAGCACAAAGGACAATGACTTCTTTGTACAGAAGGTTTCAGTGTAGTGTTGATTATCTTCTCCTTAAAGCAATTAAACAAGTACTAAGATTTGCTTTTAATATATAGACCAAAACTTAAGCGGATTCATTATTTGAGGCATGGTACAGGAAAAAATGTTATTTGGTATGTATATTCTAGAACACATACTTTTATGCAATACATATATATATATGCCGTTTTTAGTCACAAGAGAAGAAACTGACTCCTTGAGATGTTACAGTGTGACCAGAACTTCAGCGAAATCAGTGTATTGCCAAAGGCCACTAATTAAAAAACCACACCAAAACCAAAAACAACCCCACAAAAAAACCCCCAAAAACCCAAATCAAAACTCAAAAAACTAAGAAAAAAAGCAACCAACAAAAAAAAAAACCCCCAAACCCTTGCTTGGATCACATGCTTTTGTCCAGGAGATCTACTACTTTCAGGCCCTTACCTGCTAAGATTTTCCTGCTCGGTAGCTGATGCACACCCCCATTTGTGGGGCAGGTTTTTGCTCTCTGGATAAAAGACAGTTTTGCAGAACTGCAGAGCAGACAGCAGCTAGGGCTGGATTGAGGAGGGGAAGCTGACTGGGCTCTCAGTGGGCAGA
The DNA here is from genome assembly GCA_013399695.1 of Formicarius rufipectus. Classification (NCBI taxonomy): domain Eukaryota; kingdom Metazoa; phylum Chordata; class Aves; order Passeriformes; family Formicariidae; genus Formicarius; species Formicarius rufipectus. Next base: position 321,919 of record VXAU01000621.1, read on the forward strand.
AAGGACTGCAGTGGTGTGGGAGATCTCTGGGGAGAAGAAAAGCAGTAATTTTGTGGGACTGGGTGTGGCTATAGACTTAGTATTAGATGCTGACAGTGTTTTTGTATGATAAATGTGAAAATTTCTGCACATTATCATGGGTTAATAATGATGTCCTTCCTTACAGAACAGGTTAGTCCTTTAAAATTGTCCTATGTGTCTATCAACCTGAAAAGTGTTTCATGCCTTTTATAGCAGAAACATTCAAATGCCTGCAGTTCAAGCTTGTTCGTACATCTACTTTTGACTTTTAGTACCTATGAACAGGTAAATATATCTTATGCCATGCCCTTTTTCTGGGTGGGGCAGGGAGGAAAGGAATAAAAAAAAAAATCAGTGTTCTGATTCTTTAAGGGGAGGAAAGGTCTGCTACAGCCTGCTCTTGAGTGAGAGCAGACAGGTTCAAATATTTCAATGGACAAATGAGTTGTCATTTCACATAGAATTTTACCTGTTGTCTCTTCTTCATGAGATCTTACTCTTAATTACATATACATATGAGTTGAATATGAAGTTATTTCAACAGTTATCTTCTTTTTTTATTATTATTTTTTTTAATTTTGTGGAGGTGCTTTATTGGTCTTAAACCTCCATTGGAGAGGTTTGGAGAGGTCTTGCTCGAGACAAAAGTTTTAGTGCTTTGGGAAATACTGTTGCAACCTCACAAATAGTCCTCCTGCATTTACTTTTGTAATGACACTGTGAGAAATCCAGAGCTAAGATGAACAGTGTTTGTCAGACCAGTTTGAGTTTTCAGCTTAATAACGTGAGTTCTGATTAAAAAGAAAGCCTTGTAAACTTCAAGTGCTTCAGTGCAGTTACCACACACTGATGGTATTTAAATAGACTGGGGGGAGTTTTAGCTTGTAAGCAAATGTTTTTTTCCATAATGGCAAGGTTTACTTTGCAAAAAAAGTCTCTGATTGCCCCAAAGGGTGTTGATTTGTTCTCATTTACTCTAATGATAGAAGAGTGATGGAAAGAATATTAAAACATCCTCAGAGAAGCAAGTTACCTTTTTACTGTGTTTAAATATCTGACTGAACAATGTTTAAAAGCCTTGCAGGCTACATAATTAAATACTTTGAGGTATTTTTGTTTGTAGTTAAAGGAATGGTGAGAAAATACCAGGGAGAAATGGTGTGTCGGCAACATTAATGTGTTTTCAGTACCTGAGGAATTGCAGTATCCTTCATATTCAGCTGTTAGATGAGGAAAACTGGCTTTGACATATACCTTTAAAAGGAAAACATGTGGGTCATCTGAAAACCATGAAAATATTCTCAAAGCCTTATTGTTCAGTATAAGTGTTAAGAAAAAACTGTGAAGGATAGTTTTACACATTTAATTATTTTTCAGACAAAATTTACAGAATTTTGCAGGATATTGTGAGTTGGAAGGGACCCACAAGGATCCAATCCAGTTCTTTAGTGAATGGCCCATACAGGGATCCAGCCCAGAATCTTGGTGTCATTAGCGCCATGGTCTAACCAACTGAGCCAATCTCAAATGTGGATTTTTCTACCATAGAGCTCTTTGTGCATATGTGGCTTCTGTTTTTGTGTTTTGCTTTGCAGCAGTGTGAAGGAATTGGACATGTAGGGTCTCTATCAGACTGTGAGATTATCATCACTCACAGACTAATGAATCTACTTGTGTTGACTAAGTTATCATCCTCATAGGCCTGTTCTCCTGTGTATCACCTTTCTTGCAACAAGAGGTGAGCCAGGCCTGACAGAATCAGCAGAGAAGCTGAGAATTGTACATCTCCCCTGCTCTGTCTTATGCCTCCCCTGAGGATGGAAATCATAGACATTGGGATTTTGGCTGCAGATTGTTCTTTCAGGCTGTTTTGTTTTCTGAGACTGTCTTTGGCATTCAGCAAGTGCTGGAGCAGCAGTAGAATGGCTGTTGTAGCACAAAGAAATAAGGAAGTTGTTTTCAGCTTTGTTAAAGGCAATCCTTTTAAACTTAATCTATTTTTACCCTCGCTGTATTTCTTCCCCTAAATACTGTTTTGGAGCTTTAATGAAGTAATTATTAGTGTTTTGACACTCTCTTCAGTTCTAGATCCAAGGGAGTTAAGCTGCCTGAACACTGAAAGCCAAATATATCCGGCATTTAACTTGCACTTATATTCACCAGTGCACTTGACTCACCATGTTTAATATTACCAACTGAGGATAAAATTCATCTACTTTGTTATTAAGCAATAAAAGTCAAACTTTTCTGTGAAAGACTGATGTATTATAATGTCTTTAAATTCCTTTTTTTTTTTTTCTTTCAAGAAGAGATTTTGTGTCTTCAGGTAGATGAATACAAAACAAATAACTTTTGCAGCCACATTTCCAGACTGATGATTAAGTGTCTGATTATTAGCTTATATATACATTTGAATGAATGCCTGTACAAGCTGAATAAGTTAATGACCCTTAACATGAATTTGTCATCTCTTCTTAAGGCATGGTAGTATTCCACATTTCCTCTTTAGCAGTTTTGCTCGTAACAGTCACTTCTTACTCTGCAACGTTTTTCGTCCTGAGGTCTCTTCAGCACCCGGTGTGAGGTTGCTCCTATGATAAAGGCACAGAAAAATAATGACCCTGTGTTTCTCTGTCCCTCTTGCTCACTGGTACTGCATTTCTTGTCCTGAAGGTTAGCTGCTTTTTACCCCCATTTTTGAAATTTTTAAGGGAGCTCTTCCTTCTTAAGAGGAAGGTTTTTTGTAATTGGCTGCTAGTTCAAGGTCGTTATGGGTACCTGCACCCCAGTCACTCCAGAGACAAAGATGCAGTTAAACATGGAAATGAGCCATCTCTTTCTCTCTCTCTCTCTTTCTCTCTTTCTCTCTCTCTCTATATATATATATGATAGATACATATTTTGGCCATAGACTAAAACACAAGAAGTTCCACCTCAATGTGAAGAAGACCTTCTTTATATTGAGGGTGGCAGAGTCTTGAAACAGGCTGTCCAGGGAGGTTCCACCTGGATGTTCTAGGTCTGACCCTGCCTTGGCAGGGGTTTTAGACTAGAAGATACCCAGCGATCCCTTCCAATCCTAACTACTCTGCCATTCTGTGATATTTTAAATATAAATACCATAACAGCCATAACAGAGTATAGACTGTCCCATACAAGAGTGATTCTTTATGTAAAATGGCTGAGAAATCTGCAGCTCTCTTTGGACAAGATATAATTTTTGTGTATTTTTTATCCTCTAGGAAGGTATTTTTGTGGCTGTCCTAAAAATGCAAGAACTCTCACATCACCTTTTCAACTGTCTCCTCTGATGAGGCTGCCCTAATCTCTAGGATCTAATCTCTTGATCTCTAAGCTTCCAGGCTGTCTACCACAGGGGATTGATTCTCAACAGAATAATCCCATTATGCAGGGAGATGCTCCTTCGCCTTTCATTTATTCCCATGCTTTATGTTACAAGCCACAAAGATAGTTGCTCAGATTCAATCTGGTGTCAGTGCTAAGGCTGTCTCTGATTAGATGCCCATCATTTCAAACTTCTGACATGTTTACAAGGAAGTGCCTGTTTCTCTCTCTCAAAGTCTTCTGTAGGTTGGTAGATTATTTTCATTTTAGTTTTCTGCTGCAGGCATGAGAAATTCTCAGGCCAATGGAAATAAACTTTTTTTTGGTCAGTAACAGGAGTAGAGATAAAAAATAATTATAAGTCTCTAAAAGTTTTGCAGCCTGCTGGGAAAAAGAGGAGAGTAAAAATAGGATTCATATGTACTTTGTGCATGGGACTCTGTTTCTTGAGATAATGGATAAATAAATTGACTTCCAGACATTTTAGTATAAACAGGAAAAATGTCAAATAAAATTGAGGCTACGTATTTAGTAGAAATGTCAACTTCTAGCTGATGTTGAAAGGAGCTGTTGTAAGGTAAGCACTCCGGATATGGCAGGAGAAATATCCCTTTGCAAGTGAAGGGAAGAGTCACTCATTCTGTCACCTCTGAATAAACTGTTTTCTTAACTGACCATGCAGTGCCAAGCTTTTTTAACGTGGGAACACTAGGACTGCCCGTAAATGAGGGAAAATAGCACTGAGCTGTGCCTGAGAGAGCCTCCAAAGGTATACACCATTTCTGGACAGTCTTTGTTTTATTCCTAGAGCACTATAAAATTGTGTTCTCATCAATCTGTCATATTCTTCTCCCCATACTATGTCTTTTCTCAGGAGCCTGGAGACAGAAGAATCCTGTCTGAAACACCTCTTCCTCCTTGCCTGAGCAGTATTCCAGTTTTATCATACTGGACCAACCATTTTGTTTTACAGGTGGATAGCAGACTTTCTGTAACTGCTGTTTTCACACCTGTTTAGTGTTAGTAATTTCTATGTTTCTGGGAGGATAGAAGCTGGAAGCTTTTAACTTCTAGCAGCAGGAGAATGGATCCCTGTCTCACTGCAGTTGTTCATCTAGAAAACTGTTTCAGGGCCCTGGCTGCAGAAGTGGATGAGTGAGTTCTGTTGTGGGAACTGTGTGTTGGACACTCCAGATCAAGGGAGTGGGACTGGGAAAAAAGAAGAAAAGTGTTGTTTGTTGACTCCACCCTGTCCAGGACAGGTGGCATATATCTGCTGGCCAGACCTTTATACTTGCTTCTGGCCTGTGATGTGTGACCTTTATACTGTGCTCTGCCTGGATCTGTGATGTTGCAGAGAGATTCCTGAGGACTTTCTAACCTTCCAGCTCCTGCCCCTTGCTGTTTGTCTGTGTGAGCACCAGTGACATGACCTCAAGGAGATCCAAGGTGACTAAGACTCTCACAACAAAGATGGCTCAGGGTGGCAAATCCAACTTGACAAGAAAGCATAGACATGTTTGTGGACAGGACTGATAACCGAACATGGAGGATTTTAAACTAGATTGTTAGACTGAAGAGCCATAAACTGATTTCTTTTGGACATTGCTCCATAGATTGCAACCTTCATAGACAGGAAAGTAAAATTTTCATAGTGCAATGCAAATCTATAGATGAAGCTTGCCTTCTTTTACATTAACCTCTGGATTAAATCTATTTTTGAGTCCTTACTGAACTATTCAGGATTTTTGTATTTCTGGGTAGGTATCTACACATTGCTAATACCACTGACTTCTAGAAACAGGTGGCAATACAGCATTCTCCAGCTGATGCTACAGAATTGAACAGAAAGGGAGAAAATGGGATTCAATTTCTGTTATATTCTAGCTTCTCCACATTATATTAACAAAAAGCTGTCAGCCTGAATTCTGTCTAATTTAGTCAGCCACGTTTAGTTATTTGGAAAAAATACTGACATGGCATTAAAGGTGTTTTCGCTTACTTAATGCAGTGCTCATTAACATTTATTGCCCTAATTGCTTGTATTCCCTTTGGTTTCAACACTCCAAAAACAATCTTATCAGTGATTAATAAGGCAAGAAATGCATGATAATTTTGGAGGGTTGAGGAGGGTATGCAAAAGGACAGGGAATGTCTCTCTGAAGCATAACTTCAGGAAAATAGAAAACAATACGATCCACTTTAGGAGATTTTTATGTATATACCAAGGAGGTTTTCAAGCTGATTTTTTAGTTGTCTTGAATATAGTAATTTCTGCAGGTGGTGGGAGAGGAGGAGGGTGGAAGACTTTTTCTAAGGAGAATCAGGACATGAATCATAACTCATTTAAGACACATCACTTCCTGCTTAGAGTGGGTGTGGGTGGGTATTCCCTAGGCAGAACCTGGAACCAGCTTGTACTGAAGGTGACAGCCAGTATCTATTTCAGGAGGGTCTGGGGGAAGGTGAGAGTGAGAATAAGAACACCCATTTCTTTGATCATCTTACTCCCCAGAGATTACCAGTGCAGTTGGGACTTCCACAGTATTCATGGTAGGCGTATAGATAACTGCATAAGTGCTTTAAATAACTCTGGAGGCTTCTCTGTGTCTCCATTGATTACCTAGGGACTCTGGGTGGTTCAGCAGGCTCTATGAATAGCTCTGAAGCTTTTGTCCTTCCTAGCTGTAGAAGGAGCACCCATACAAATAAAATAAAAGCTTAAGTGAAAAAAAAAAAAAGCTATATTGTATGTGGGCATTCATAATTTTGTGGTGGCAGAGTTGGAGTGGAAGACATTTTCCTAGTCAGCAACAACTGAAGAGTTTGACCTTTACAGTGTGAAGGACAGTGCTGTGATGACTGTGAGGAGTCTGTCTTGATGGTATCCCTGAATTCCAGTAAGGAGATGTGAAAACTAAGATACAGTTACATAAAATATGTTTACAGGATGGCATGTTACAGATCTTAGTTTTTCCATTTATCTTAATAAAAAATGATGCTTTGCACCCATGTCCTGGATTTGTCTGTGGAACATATTCTTATTATTTATAGTGATTAAATCTGTAAAGTTAGAGAGCCTGCAAGAGCCTGCAATTTTTCTCCTTCCTTCTCTCTCAGCACAATGTGCTTTCCTTGGGTTTTCATCCTGTCCAGCAGAGATGGTCAGACATTGTAGTTTCAACAAGTAAGAAGGGCAGACCTGAGTTTTGCCAATTAATCTGTGCAATCGTTGCAAATGCCAAGAGAACAAGAGGCAGAAAATTCCACTGTTTGCAGGGACACTTCTGATCTGTGCTAATGTCTCGTTTCTCCTCTATAATCCACCACTGATCCTCTAATTTGAATCCTAATGTGATTCTAATCGCATCTAATTCTGCAGTTTAATCTTAATAGTTGTTATTTAAAAACAGCGCTAATCAGCCAGTAGTCTGACTCCTCATCAGCTCATGACACTTTTTTCTGAATGACAAATTGTGTCATAAATATCCAAGTCTGGAGAGTGGTATTTTTATGGTGCAGTCTTGCTATTTTTGAAGGAGGTTTTGGGGAAAAATTTCTTTTGTTTTCTTTTTGATTGGTTTCTAGAGAGTTTAATGTTGTTTCTATCTGTTCCTCTCTGTTTAGGAGAAGTGTTGCATGATTCTTCAGCATAAATAAACATGCAACTGGAGAAGACAGTGTAAGGGAAATCTCTGACTCATATGATACGATATGAAACTTATCTACTGTAATGTTGCTTGAGTTGCAGGGAACTCCAGGAGGACTTCACAAAACTGCACGGGAAAAAGTGTGACAGATGTGATGCAATGTAACTCTAATGTAGCTACGTGTAAGATAATACATCAGGGAAGAAATAAACCACTGCAGGTCCACAGGATTCTGTGCTGAGCAGGGGCAGTTACAGCTCAAAGACCCTTCAGCTTCCCTGTGGTGAATTCATTACTGCAGTGTACAGCAGTAGCATTGTCTTCCTGCGGGCAATAACCTTGTGCCCATGCATTGGGTATTGTGTGCAGCTTTGGTCTGAGGCTGAGGTCAGCAAGGACTAGAAGGTGGCATTGGAAATCATGGAACAGGGGCCTTTTGCAGAGAGACTGAAAGGGCTGAAACTCTTCGTTCTGGATGTGAGAAGGTTGATGGGGAGGAATATGGTCGAGGTTTACAAAGTTATGATGGTTGTGGCCAAGGTGAATGTGTACTACCAATCAATAAATGCCATACTACTAGCAACTGGGACACTTGGGGAAGTTTCTAAGAGATTGAAAATGGATGGAATGCTTCTGTAAATGACTTTTGGTGAACTTCCAGAACCTTCTGTTATGGGGAGTGATGAGGGCAGACAGCAGCAGAAGATTCAAAAGGATTTGGTCAAATTCCTGGAGAACAGGTCCATCATTTGGCATTAATAGAACTTGGCCTGGATATGCCTCTAACATCCCACACACTTCCTCGGGCTCCACAACTATCATTAGAGATATTCACCCTGGAGAACAGCCAGGCCTAAGTGTTTTACCCAAATAACCTCCTCTACTGTCACTGTCGCACCCACAGTTCTGGTCTGTATGGACTTTTTGTCTGATCTAACAGGGTGTTTCTGATGTCTGTTGCATGCAATGTGTAATCCAAAGAGAAAAAAGGAATGTATTTCCTTTAAAATTTGAGAGAAGAAATAGTAATTATACATTTGTTTTATTAGCATATTTTATTGCTTGAAGAATAGCAATAAAAAATTTTAAAAGTATGTAAGAAGTAGTTTGTAAAGTGAGAAATTTAGGATAAAGCATAATTTATAGTGTGAGGATTTTTAATTGTTCTTGTAAGTGGATTTCTAGAAGTGGAATGGCTTCTCTGAACTCGATACTCTGTTAGTTCCCTAGTTTCAGTTTTTTTCAATTGTCTGCAAAGGCTTTTAAGCTTTAAACCAAATAATCTGTCTCATTTTATGCAGGCTTTATTGCATCTCTGTGCATTGTTTCCTTAGGAAAGACAGGGCTCTTGACTTGCATTGATCTTAAATAGATTCTTATTGGACTGTTTATTTTGAACATGTTATAAATGCAATATAGGTACAAATAAGATAGAGAAATTTAATTTCTTTTAATTTTATTATTTAAATCTTGATGGTTTACCTAGTGGAAAGTGCGCAAATATAATTCTCAGGAGATCAGCAGCCATTTTGCTTCTGAGCATGTGTCAAAATAAGTGCTGTGGCATATGACCCACTCTTCGACAGCAAACAAGCAAGAATTATGCAAAGGCTTGCATGTACACTATTTTTACTCTCCACAGTGGCCATTAGATATATGCAACTAGAGGGATACTTGAATTCCCAGTAGATTCCTTATGAATCTGTTTGAGTAGGTGCAACTGTTTGTATAAAACGAGAGTTGTAGCTGAGCTATTGTGCTGGTTTAGAGTTAAACCAGCAGGAGAAATGAATCCAACTCAGAATGGGATTGCAAGTCAGAATGTAATAAAAGANTCAAATGGAGAGTTTTACAAGGGATGATTTACTCTGTGAGGTGAACAATGGCATATTTTTGGCATCCCTGATGGCTCATTAGCAGACATGACCCCTCAGGTGAGTGTGAAGACAGGAAAACTTCCTTATCCCACTGAAGTTCCTAAACACCCAGATTGTAGCCTGAGGGGTTGGGTGTGCCTTCGGCAGGTGCTGCAAATGGGCCATTGTGAGCAGTTCGTGAGAAAAATAACATAGGGGGTTTAGAATAAACACCCACCCAGTGACAAACTGATCCTGGCTACTAAAACCAGGACAGCTATGAAGACAGTTTGGGCTACAGCTGAAAAAAGAGCTGAGTGAGACATGGTTTGCAGTACTGGGGCTCAGCTTTATAGAATCGTACCTCTGCTACAAAAACAATTTGAAATTTCAAGAGAACTAAGCATTATTGAAGAGCCTGTTGTTGCAGAAAATTATGTCAGTGGAGTGAAACTGTTCTTGGTCAATATTTCAATCAGTGTACATATATATATATCTCCATATTTATACAATTCATAAAATTGATATTTCTTTGCTTTAACTGTGGAGAAAGAGGAGTACCATGATCATAGCATTTATGGACAGTGTATCAAAACCAGCATGAACCGAAAAGCCGTTGAAGGAGCAAATAAAATAAAATTATGGAGGAGTTTAATGTTAGAATTTTCTTTTTTAAAATTGTTTTTATTTGCTTTTTGTTTCCCCTTTTAGAGCCTGGTGGTAGAAATGTCCAAGTAATATAATGATTCCAAGACTATGTAGAGTCTGTAATATTTACAGAAATGCTAACTAAAGACAAATCATTAAGTGCCTAAGTACATGCTGTCTGATTTTTCCCTCTTTGTGGCTTAAACAGGCTGCTGTGAATAAATAAATATTTAAAATATCTGTATCTAGGTCAGAGTATCCTTTTTGCTGAAACCCCGCATTGAATAATTAAGAGCTTCTGTGAAACAAATAAAGCTTCAACTTTTATCTTTGCATTAAGTTAGAGGAAAAACTTATTACAGACTCAGTGCGGAGATAGTGATTTCTTTTGTAAATATGAGGACTTAACAGACTTTCTTCAAATGTTATCATCCAACTACCTACGTACAAAGGTGATTTGTGTGCATTATTGAATTACATTTATTTGTTTACATACCACCTGTCAAGATTTGTTCAAGACGAGAAACATCTCAACTCTTGGAATTTAGGTTATCAGAACTAACAACAATTTTAATTTCAGTCCAGTACTATAAAGTAAAATGAAATAAGTGTTTTATTTGGGCAGTTGATGGACAGCAGTGATATAACTATGTTTTGTAAAGGACCATTCCTATAAATTAGTGAAAATTCTGGTTTGGAAGCCCTCTCTCCTCAGCTCATGCATAAAAATGGTGCTGGGGTCTGTTCAAATCCAAATATACCAATGAAAAACCTCATTCTTAACTGTGCAAAGATATTTGCATTACTTTTCCAAGTGTCCTGTTCACAAAATACCTGTACGACTCCATAGATGAAAAAATGCAGTAAAATATTGAAGACTGTATTTTAAATTGGTCTAGGATAAATTTTGAACAGTTAATTTATTTTTCAATTTTCATCAGTAATGGTAGTATTAAGAAGATGATACATGTTATATTTGAAGAACCCTATGGAGCTCTGTAGAGACTGGATTATTGTCTGCCATTTGGGACAAACCGTATTGGCTAAGGTTGCCTGGCAAGGTTAATCAAATTCACGGTTAATAAAAGGCTTTTAGTTACTTTTAGTTCTCTAAAAGGTTAATAACAGTCAAGTATAAAAGAAGATTGATAGAGAAGTAGTCATTTACTGAAGTTGCACTGTAAATCTGCACATCATGCTATTAAATAAACTGTTTCTTGCTGAAGATTTTCTCATTAATACCTGGTGTGTATTTAGTTCTTCAATTGTCTTACCATTTACAGTGTTGGCCAGGTATAGTAAAAGCTTTGACATATGTACATATACTGAGTGGAGTGGACTTAATAAAATTGTTTAGCTATTCCCACTGCATACTTTGTGATTAGCTTGAATACTCGATGTGCTTCCTTTCCTGTTTGTTTTTGAGTCTTATTGTAGGTCTTACTGCAGAATTTGGCATTGAAAGACCCTGAATAAAATTAATTGTGGGAGACATTTCAGCCAGTGCTGAAACTCTCAGAACTGCACTTAATTTGTTTTCAAAGCTTGACTGTAAGGAAAAGTCATATAAAAGTCTCAGCTTTGATTATTTTGGAAACTGCCAATGATTGATTTAAAAAAAAAAAAAAAAAGTTT